>JABWHU010000168.1:46817968-46846908 GCA_014189135.1 Dicerorhinus sumatrensis harrissoni
GGGCTGGAGGCTCACCTTCCATCTTGCCGCTGGGCTGCGCTGGGCTGGGCTGGGCTGGGCTGGAGGGGCGGGAGGGCCGCGCCGGCGGTGGGGGCTGCCTCCTGGTGGCCGGAGTGGAGGCTCGCAGGCTCGAGCCTGCTTGGTGGCGCCGAGCTGTCGTCCCCACCACCACCAGGTGAGTGGACCTAGTCATGGCTTTGGGAGCTTGAGGGCTCTTGGGGAGGGAGGCAGGCGCCTGGACAAGGAGGAAGCCACCAAGGGGAGTGGGGAGAGAGGAGTCTGTGGACTCTGCCTCACCCTGCCCGCTCTTTCTGCCCCTACCCAGCACGATGGCCAGCCCTACTGCCACAAGCCATGCTATGGGATACTCTTTGGACCCAAGGGTGAGTGTGACCAGGAGTCTCTGGGATGCAGGTGCCCCCTCCCTGCCCTCCCTACCACCCTCCCACCTCTCTCCGCAGGAGTGAACACTGGAGCCGTGGGCAGCTACATCTATGACAGGGACCCTGAGGGCAAAGTTCAGCCCTAGGTCTGCAGCCCCCTCCAGGGGCATGCGCCCATCCGCCTCCTGCCGGCCCTGCCCAGGGGCCCACTGCTTGGCTCTTCGGGGAGAGTGACAGCTGCCCAGTCCCCCCTCAGCATGTCTTGCCTGCACGTCCAGGGCCTGCTGCTGGGGGAGGAAGCCACCCTGGGCCATTGAGATGAGGCCCACCAACCATCCTTGTTTCTCGGGCCATGTCTGTCTTTGTGTCCCAGCCACCTGTTACCCTCTTTGTATCCTCATGGCTCCATGTCCATGCGGCCCCATGTGTCCTTGTGCATCCCCATGTCTGTGTCTGGTGTCCCCACATGTCCCTGTGTCCTCATGTCTGGTGTCCCCACATGTCCCTGTGTCCCCATGTCTGGTGTCCCCACGTGTCCCTGTGTCCCCATGTCTGTTGTCCCCATGTGTCCCTGTGTCCCCATGTCTGTGTGTCTGGTGCCCCCATGTGTCTCTGTGTGTCCTGTGGCCCTGTGTGGGTCTCTGAGGTGGCCATCCCACTCTCCCCCTCCTGCTGCCTGCCCCACAGTGTTATTTATGCCCCCCTCACGGGTGATGGTCATGGCCACGCCCCTCACAGTGTTCCAAGGTCAGAGGGCATCCCTCCAGGAGCCCTCTGCCGTCTCCCACACTGCCTCGCAAGCGCCCACCCGCCACCCTCACATGGTTCACACCCAAATGCTGAGACTTTTGCTGCCAATAAAAGGTTTGAGGACTGCAGGACCCAGCGCTGTGTCTGTTTGTGGGATGGACATGAATCCAGGACAGTGTCCCATTGTCCCATCCACAAATACACCAACACTCTGGGCTGGGCTTCTGGTGGGGATGCGGTCCTGTTCCCGAGGGTGGTGGCGGTGGGTGGGAGGCAGGGAGGCTCTGGTTTGGGCTGTGGTGCCCACACTGAGGTGGGGTGGGTGGCTGAGAGAGGGACCACACTAGGTGGAGGTGGAGGGTGGAAGGCATCCTAGGGGTGGGGTCTTGGTCCCCAGAAATGCCAACAGTGGGCTCTAGAGCAGGAGATGCTTGGATCCATCAGAGACCTAGAGGGGAGGGAGGGGTCAGCCTTGGGAAAGTGAGCAGAGGGTGTGGCATGGAGGGAGAGGGGATGGGGGACCAGAGGAGGGGTCCTCTGCGGGGGTGGGGGGAGCTGGCGAAGGGCGGGCAGGGGAGAGGTGGGTCTTCAGTCCAGGACTGAGCCTGGAAGTACAGAGGGTTTGGATGGGGAACAGTGGGGTTGGGGCAGAATGCAGGCAGTCTGAGGGTGGGGGCTTGAGGCCCCCCTGCCAGGTGCTCCGGCCAGACCAGCGTCCCTGCGTCTGGGTGTGCAGTGATTATGGAGTCGCCCCCGCCTCCCCAGGCTGTCCAGGCTCTGCCCTTTCAACCGGGACCCCCTGGCAGATCCGGGGAGCCCCCCGTTACTGTCTGCCTTCCCTTTACCTGCCGCTCCCGGACAGCCCACCAGAGGGCGCGCCTTTTCCTCCACGGCGCTCAGACCGCTCCTCCCCTGTCGGCCCCGGCCCTGCCCGCCCCCGGCGCCGCACCCTGGAGGTAGGGGCTTCCGGGCCTGGTCACCTTCGGGCCCATGTCCCCAGAGCCACAGGCGGCCGGCTCCCCGTGTGCCCTGCACCCCAGGGCCAGCTCCCTGCGCCCCAGCCTTTGGCAGAGGGCCCTTCCTGGTCCACCCGCCAATCCGCGGGCTCAGACAGCTGAGCCTGGATGCCGGGCCCATTGTCCTGCGAGCAGCCATCCGTGTCCCTTGGGGTGGAGCGGTCGGCTCCGGTGTCCAGCAATGCCAGGACGCCCTCCTGGCCAGTCGAGCCAGGCGCCCAGCGTCGGCGGCGGCATCTCCTCCCACCTGGCCGGCACCGGGAATGAAGCCAGGATGTGCAGGGCGAGCCGGCCTGCAGTGGGGGGACTCAGGGGCAGCTACCCCAGGGGCGCCCAGACCCCCACCCCAGGCAGAGGGAAGGTTCGGGCAGGTAGCGGCCCCGGCGCGCGCTCAGAGCAGGGGCCGGACGACTTCCCTCCTCGTCTCCACCTCCCGCCAGAATGAGGCTCCCCGGTCGGAGGGTCGTTTGGGGGAGAACTCAGATTTCTTTGAGCACCCCCATGCCTGCCCTGGCTGCGGGCTCGCGGTGTCAGAAGGGAAAGTCCTGCCCCCTGGTGTGCGGGGGGGTGCTGCTGAGGGCACAGCCGGGCCCCTCCCTCTGGAGCCTCCAGTGGAAACTATTTGAGGAGGAGGCGCGGTGGGCAGCGCGCCCTGGCCCGGACCCGGGGGGCGGGGCCTACTGGAGGGTGGGGGCCGCCGGGCCAGGCCGGGCGGGGGTCGTGCCGAGCGAGGATCGCCCGGCCGCAGCACTCCCACCCCCAGACTGGTGGGGCGGGCGCGTCCCATTTTTTGCAGGCGGAGGACGACCCGCCGCCGCGTTTGTTTCCCAGGGGTTGTCATGGAAACCGGGCGGTGCCACTACTGCCAGTCTCAGCGCTGCGTCGCCGGGCGCGTGGGTGGGGCCGAGGGCGTCCCTGCGTTGCCTGGCTCCCTCGGTGGCACCAGCTCCAGGAAGCACCCCCCCAAGCCAGGTGCTTCCTCGGGCGCCCGCAGCCCGGGACGCCCCGCAAGATTCAGGGGAGGGGGAATGGGCGCCTGTGTCCCAGGGTGTGTCGCCTTCCCCGCCCTCCCCCTGGCCGCCACCCCCACCCCTCCAACCCGTGCTCAGCCGGTGCAACGGCCCTGAAATGCCATCTGACCATCCCGCTGCCCCTCCAGAACCCCAGAGCTGAGCACAACGCCCGGCGTCCTTCACCACCCTGCTCCCCAGCCGCGCCCCACCTCCCACGGGTCCAGGCTTCCTGCGCTTCCTGCGCTTCCTGGCCAGGCCCCTCCAAGCCCCCAAGCTGCCTCTGCCCCCCACCTCTGACCTGGGCCAGTAGGGCCGTCTGGTGCCCGCAGCCAGGCATCTCTGAGGGGCCTGTCTGCTTGTGCTCCCTCTGCCCCCCTTTCCCTGAGGCCCAGATCCTCTCGCCCAAGACCCAGACCCCCAGCACCTCTCCCTCCAGGTCCTGCCCAGCTTCCCCTGGGCCAGTGACCCCCAGCATCAGCCCTGGGCAGCACTCCCGCGACACACACCCACCCACCACACCCACCAGAGGCTCCTTGTGGACCCCTCCCCCAGCTCAGGCCAGCCTCCCTGAACTTCTTTAGGACTAGGAGGGGCATGACTCCCTCCTGTCCCTGGGTCCATGCACCCAGTTCACTGGCCACTGGCTGTGATCCGAGGGCTGAGTGTCATGAAATCACTAAGTGCCAGTGACCCTGGCTCTGGGCTGGTGGGGGCTGGGCCAGGCGAGGACTGGTGGGGGACCAGGGTGGCCAGGTGCAGGCAGCACATTTTCCCAGGGCATGGCTGGCTGCAGCCGGTGGGCTCGGGGCCCATGAACAGGCCCAGCTGCTGGACTGGCGAGGCTGGACTTGGACAGGCTTCTGCATGGGCTTTGGCTCCAGGACAGAGATTCCAGGAACCAGGCTCGGTGAGGGGGGGTGGGGATAGGGGCACCCCAGCTGGCCAGACTGTGTCTGGCTGAGGGAGCTGAAGGTTGTATGTGCTCCCGTCCCTCCACCCCACCCCCTCAGCATTGGGGAGGGGAAGGAGCCACCCTGTCCTCCCACCTGGTCGGGGTGAGGTCTGTGGACAGGAGCAGAGCCCCTCTGGGAAAGCACAGCAGCATCTGGGCATCTGGTCCCTTCCCCCTATCTCAGGGCCACTAGGGGCCATTGGGCCTGGGAGGCCCACCCTGGGGCCCGACCTCAGGGCAGACAGGGGGTCCCAGGAGACAAGCTGCTGAAAATAGGCCCTGGGAATGTCTGAGTGTCCATGACGCAGTGGCCTGGGGAGGGGCGGGGGGGGTGGACCTTGCAGAGGGAGCAGCTCTGGTCTGGGCTCAGCTGTCACTCGTCCTGGGGCACGTGTAGGCCAAGCAGGGCACCTGGGTGCATGCAGGAACACAGACAGCCCGGCTGGCCTCCAACCTTAGGAGGGGACATCTTACACCAGTCCATGCCCCTTGGCTCGACCGCATTGAGGAGGGGGCCTGGAGGCCTGGGCTCTGGGTGGGGGCTTCAAGGATGGTGGGGATGAGCCAGAGGCGAGAGTTACAGTCTGTGGAGGGAGGGGGTGCAGGGGGGGCTGTCCAGCCCTGAGAACAGAACTTTCCCAGTGGGGGCGGGTGGCCAGCCCCTGGGGGTGGATTCCTTAGTGGTCACTGGGGCCCAGCGCTGCCTTCACCCGTTCTCCCCAAGCCTGGAGCCCAAGCCCTACATGGGCTGCCTGGTGGCCCTCTCGGGAATTCTGCAGGGCAGGGTCCTGCCTGGTTCCTATCTGGGTCCCCAGCCAAGCCTGGGCAGAGCGTGAGCAGGTGAGGGTGTGAGGTGTCAGAGGGAAGGATGAGCAGATGGAGGTGGCCCTGGCCGGTGACCCCAGAACCCTGCAGCAGCCTCTCCGAGATCTCAGGGCCCTGGGGTGCCCTCACACTGTCCTGGGGCAGGACAGGACATTCTGGGCACAGAAGCAGCCTGGGGCAAGCAGCGGGGTTGCTCTGCGTCCCTGTCCTGAACACTCTGTCCCTCACCCTCCAGACGCATCCGCTGTGCCTGCCGGCCAGTGCTGGAAGGTTGAAGAGCACAGGACCTGGTGCTGGCAGCACTGGGGGGCAAGGTTGGGGGTGCACCTTGGGGTGTGAAAGGGGGTTCACTGTGTCCTCCATTTGTTCCTGCAACAAATGCCAACAGTGCCCCAAAAGAGTGGGGGTGAGGAGTGGAGGGCCGGGCAGGGCAGATTTAGGTCTTGAACTGGCCCTGTGGTCCTGAGTCAGGCTGACCCTGGGCCAGGTGAGCTGATGGAGGCTCGAGGCCTTGCCCCTGGTCGGGGCCGGGGTCTCCAGGGACACTGTCCGGGGCCTGACTGGGGCCCAGCCTCAGATGGAGACGTGCCTGAACATAGAGCTAGGGGAACCAGAAGCTGTCCACCCACCACAGCCCCTGGGAGCTTGGGGGCTGCACCCCATGTGGGGCGCCATCCCCACTGGCAGGCAGGATGGGTGGGGAGCTCAGGGGAGTTGGGGGGCCTCTGTGGCTGAGGCTTTGGGAGGACTCCAGGGAGAGTGTGTGTGTTTCTGAGTCGAGTGTCTGGAAAAACTGTGCTGTATACCAAGCAGAGGGCACGGCCCATGGCTCTTGCCCCATCCCCCCCTGTGACCATGGCAACGGGCAATAACAGCAGGGAAGGCCAGGAAAGGACTCATCACCCCTGTGGCTTTCGGGGGGGCTCCCCCAGGCAGGGCGGGGCTGGACTCACAATGTGGGGCCAGGGCCATCCCTGGGGTGGGGTGGGTGGAGGAGAGGACAAGCTCACTGCCCCACCTGCCCAGGAGCCCCCGGTGGGCTGGGGGTGTGGGCTGGACAGATACATGGTGGGGGAGGCAGCTGATCTGAGAGGGGCTGTGCACACCCCCCCAGCTGGACGCACCCACACACAGGTATGCCCGCAAGCACACCCCTCACAGCCACACCTGCAGGCACCAGACACACATGTGCGCGTCCCTGTACCCTGTACCCCTGGAGCATATCATCCTCGGGGAGGTGGAGGCAGCCCCACCCTGGCACCTGTGGCCTCTGCCCAGCACACCCACGAGGGCAGCCTTTTCAGCGAATGCAAAATGGTGCTTGCAGTGTGTGCACCCTGAGCCCCCAGACCCGCCGTGACAGACCCCCTCCTCCCCAAGACCGTGCTAGGCCCTGCCCCCCGGCTCTTCTCCATCGCCAGTGGTCTTGGCCCCTCTCCTGCCTCTGCCTCTCTCTGCCTCTCTGCATTTCTGTCCCTGGCTGTGTCTCTGTCTCCCCGCTCTCACCCCCTCACCCCTGCCTCTCTGGGTCATGGAGCCAGGAGATGAGGGAAGTCAGGACCCGCCCTCCTGTTCTTGGCCTGGCCGCAGCTGCATCGGGCGCAGGCCAAGGAGACACCAAGGGATGGGTGGGGGCGGTGGGGGAGGTTGAGCTGGTGCCTCAGCTCCAGAAACTACACCGAGGTGCAAGGTGCCCTGTGCTGGGCAGAGTGGGTGTCCAAGCTCCAGGGCCAGAGCAGGGACACCTGGGGTTCCACCAGTACGGGGCACACACCCTCACTCCCGAGGGCAGTGGGCTGCCAATCACTGAGGAGTTCCAGGATGGGGTGCGAGCCTTGCAGACCCCAGGGCTTGCAGAACCCCAGCGGGGGGCAGAACTGTGGCCTCAGAGAGGGGGTCCCAGGGAGGAGGGAGCGACTGGAGAGAGGCATGGGGAGCAGGTGTGGGGGTGTGGGGTCGCGTGTGCTGTCTTTATCCAGAGGAGACTCTGGAGGTGGCCTCTGTCCCCCTTGGACCCTGGGAGCTCCCACCCTCACCACAAGCTGGGCCTCGTGGTGGAGGCAGAGGGCAGGTCTGGTGCGGGGGTTGAGGTGGAGGCACCCATGGTTTCTCTTCCCTCTCCCAGTGCCCGGCCCTCACCGGGGTCTGATGGTGGGCAGGTGGGCTTCAGGGAGGGTGAGGTCAGTGTCAGTGGGTGCTGTCCCGGCTGAGCGCCTGTGTAGAGAGGCCAGCAGCTCCTGGGCTGTTGGGGGATGGTCTCCAGCACCCGTCGTGGGGATGGGGCCTGAGATGATGTTTTGTTTTGCAAAATGGGTGTGTCAAGGGGAGATGAGAATGCTGGTAAGAGGGGTGGTTGAAGGGAGGGACCAGGATGGAGGGGAGGAAGGGCAGAAGGGCCGATGTGGTGGACCAAGAGAAGGCGGGGAGCTTAGGCGCTGGTGAAGCCAAGAAACTGGGTGTGGCACAGGGCGGCCAAGGGAGCAGACTGGGAAGGGTCCACAGAGTGAGGGGCAGCCTCTCCCCTCAGCAGAGAGAGGCCTGGCTGACAGTGACCAGGAGGGAGGTGGCTTAGGCCAGGCAGCCCACTGCAGGGCAGGGATTTCTCGAGGGGGCATGGAGGCCGGGCCCCTGCCCAGGCCAAGGCCCAGGCCTAGGCCTGGGTTAAGGGGCGGATGGGAGGCCCCGCCACCTCCTCCCCGTGAGGCTGCAGGCCTCCCGCCAGGTGGGCAGACGATGGCCGGGACCCCGCAGCCCATGAGCGCCGGCGCTGGGACCCTCCCCACGAGCGGGTCGGACGGTCTCCGCCCGGCACGGGGAGGCGCGGGCCCGGGCTTTCCTGGGCCGCGGACTTGGACCACCCCCGCCCCTGCCGCGCTCGGGCCCTTCCCGCAGAGATAAGGCCCCTCCCCCGCCGTCCCGGCAGCTCCGAGAAGGCTAGGGGTGGCCGCACCCCCTTCCCCCGCACAGTCCCCGGACCCCGCAGCCGCCGGGCCCCGCTGAAGGAGGGGGAGCCCCGTCTCGGAGTCCCCCCCTTCCGAATTCCCCGGGGACGTTCCCGCTGCGGCCTGATGGACTTCCCGGGGAGCGGCGGGGGTGGGGGGTCGCAGAGGCCCGGACGTCCCTCGGGGGTGCGGGTGGCGCGGGCCTCCTGGTCCTGCGAGTGATGAAGGCTGGATGAGAGTCCTTGGGGGGTAGCAGGCTGACTCTCCTGGCAAGTGTCCCCGGCCCTCCATCCGGAGTGTGTGTGGGAGGTTCTCGCACGCTAGTTGCATCTATTTGCATCTGGAGGTGACCGTTCCCTCCCTGGCTCTAGCATATCTGGGGGCCTGAGCAGGTGCCGGCGGGGGTGGGGTGGGGCGTGCTTTCCTGCTCCTGGGGAGACCCCTGCACCGGATCCCGGACCCCGCGACTCCAGAGCCGCGGGCGAGGGGCGGGCCTCGAGCCCCGGAAGGAGCCTCGCCCCTTCGCGAGTCCCCGGATCCCCTGCGCCCCCCGAGCCCCCACTCGGCAGTTGGCTAGGCCTGGGTCCTGCCCAGAGGCGGGGGTGGACCAGATGACCTTTCTGGGCCGATTGACCTGGCACCGAGGTCCCCGGGTCCAAGTCCTGGACTCAGGAGGCGGGGCGCGAGGGGCGGGTCTCAAAGGGGCGGGGTCCCGGGGTCCCTGAAAGGCTAGGACCCGGCGGGACCCACCCAGTCCGGCGCTCCTGTCTGCTCCCGCCCAGCCGCCCGTCCCGGACCCGCCGCCGCCATGCCCAAGTGCCCCAAGTGCGCCAAGGAGGTGTACTTCGGTGAGCGCGCCCCCGCCTACCCCGGGCCACTCTGGCCCGAACCGCGGCGCATCGCGCAGCCCCACGCGGAAGCGCGGCCCACGGGCGACCTGGCCAGGCCGCTCAGGTGGGCAGGGGGCGCCGGGGACCCTGGGGCTCCGCCCCGGGAGTGGACACCTCAGCCCTGCCCGCGGCCGTCTGGGTGTGCGGTCGGGACCCCTGCGTCGCATGGCCCTCGGGCTCCGCGGATTCGGTGTCTCTGTGCCCTCGGTCTCCCTCGGTCCCGCTGGGTCTCCTGTCTCTCGGTCTCCGCCGTCTCTGATCTCTCAGTTTCTGGGGCTCTCCGACTCTGGGTCTCCCCGTCTCAGGGTCCTGTTCTCCCGTCCTTTCTTAGGCGCGCCCTGGGCGGGGACCCCGCGGGACAGGAAGGAACGCGGGCTCCGGCCGCCCCTCCCAGCGCTAAGTAGAAACAGACGCGGAAACTGGCGCCCGGGGCGCAATCCCAGGCGCCCTCAGATCCTGGGCGCCGCCTTCCCGCCCCGCGCCCCGGGGCCCATCCACGGGTGGGGCAGGCGGAAGTGAGAAGTCCCCTCGCTCCCGCCAAGGAGAAGGACGCCAGGCAGGCCCTACCCCGTCACCCTTGCAGAGGCCGAGGGCTTAACCCGGCAGCCTCCTGGCCCTGAGGCCCCCTCCCTCCTCCTCCTCCAGGGCCGGCGCCCCCTCCCGTTTGTCTGGCCAGGTTGGTGGAGGGGATTCCAGGTCCCCCTCCCCACCCATGGGGCACAGGGGCCGGCTGAGAACTTGGGTGGACCACCAGGCATGGGTGGGCCACGCCTTGGGCAGAGGTGGCTGGAGAAGGCGAGTGTGTGAGGGGGTGGGTGTGCCCTATGTCCCCAGAATAGTGTCTCACAGGGACCTGTCTCTGCCTCTGCAGCTGAGCGCGTGACCTCCCTGGGGAAGGACTGGCACCGGCCTTGCCTGAAGTGTGAGAAATGTGGAAAGACGCTGACCTCAGGGAGCCACGCCGAGGTAGGTGGGGTCTGGAGGGCTGCAGGGACACCGCCTGGGTGAGGGTGTGACAGCTCCTCATGGCCCTTCTTTCTGCAGCATGAAGGCAAGCCCTATTGCAACCACCCCTGCTACGCGGCCATGTTCGGGCCCAAAGGTATGCACCCCACAGCCCCGACCCAGCCCCCCACAGCCCTGACCTAGCCCCCCACACCTCCTACCCAGTCCCCCACAGCCCCAACCCAGCCCCCCCAGCCCCTGGCCGCCCCTCACTGCCCCTCATTTTCTCTGCAGGCTTTGGGCGGGGTGGAGCTGAGAGTCACACTTTCAAGTAAACCAGGTACGCCCCCATCCTGCCCAGCCCAGCCGGCCCTCAGGATGGGGTCCCCCACTCCTGAGTGAGGTCTGACCACTCGTCGGGCCTACACTCACCTGTGTCCCTGTCTCTCTCTGTGCAGGCTGTGGAGACCCCATCCCTGGCTGCCAGCCGGGCCGCTGCCCCTGGCCTTACCCCCAGGCTCCTGGGGCTCCCCTGTAGACCCTCTGGCCCTCAATAAACCTGAACACTTGGAAGACCTACCTGTGTGTGTGTGTCACGGGGCGGGGCGGGGGATGGTGGCGGGGCGCTGCGGCCGGGGAGCTGATGCCAGGCCCTGCGGGCGTCTTGCTCTTCTTGCTGTCTTGCTGCCCACACCCCATGCCCAGCCCTGGCCCCAGGGAGGCTCAGCTCTCCAGCTCCCTGACCCGCAGATGCCCCAGCCCTCCTCAGTGCAGGGCAAACCAGCTTGAGCTCACATTGGTTCCGTTTTTGAGCAGCTTTGGGGGAGCTGTGGTAGGGAGTCCTCGTCCACCCTCCTGACTTGCTGCTGCCCCACCCCTGTCCCCATTCCCCGCTCACCCCTACCTGATGCTGCCCCTCATCTGTCCCTCCCCTGTGCCCCGGGACTACCAAGTGTCCGGATGCCTGAAGGGGTAATTTGAGGACTGGCTGTGCAGTGATGGTTGGGGGCTTTCTGGAAACTCCTGTGTCAGTTCAGGCAGCAGCTACAGACCCGGCCACCCTCAGAGCCCTCCCCAATCCCCCCGCTGGCCACTGGCACCCCGGCCCTGGCAGACGGCCCCCCTTCCCAGGACTCTGCTGACCTAAGTGCCTAGAGGGGGCATCTCAACCTGGCATGTGGCCTCAGCCATGCCCCGGGGCTCTGCTGGGGGTATGGCAGGCCTGAGCTGGACAGGCTGTGGGGGCTCAAGGACATCGTGTAGGGTCGGGTGTGTGTGTGTGTGACTGTGTGATTCATGGAATTCCAAGAGGTGGGCGCTGGAGTGCTTCTGGTGACATGGGATGGGAGTGGGGAGGGGGGGCACAGAGGATGCTGAGGTGAGGCCGGGTTTCTCAGTGGACAGTGGGGGGCTGGGGGCTGGAGTGGAGGTGTCCTTTGGGGGCCAGGGGACTGGGGGCTTTGAGACTCAGCAATGCCTTGTGGCCAGAGTGGGCACAGAGTGGGGAGTGTGTGCACAGGGAAATCTGCCCTGAGCTGCTGGCCCCTCCCGACCGAGTAGCTCCGGTCCAGGTGGGGGCAGACTCCGTGCGTGCTTAGAGAGCTGACGCCTGCAGGAAGCAGATCAGCTAGGCCTCAGGTGGGAAGAAGAGGACCCAGACGAAAGGCCTAGCAGGTGCAAAGGGCCAGAGAGGGAATGGGCTCACTGGGTTCCAGAACCACGGCCGGCTGCGGGGGGTGGGGGGTGGGGGAGCTATGGACTGTAGCAGCTGCAGGGCACTATGAGGGCGTTAACAGGGTGGCTACAAAGGCCTCCGGGCTGTGGAGACAGAAGGCAGGGCCAGACTGGAGCCCTCTCCTGGTCCCAGCCAGAGCTGAAGGTGGACCCTGGAGGGGTGTGAAGGTGGGGGGGAGCAGGCAGCAATGCCCCCTGCTGGTGTGGGAGGTGAGTGGGATGTGGGGCCAGCAGGGCTGGCCACTGAGCTCAGCGTGGGTAGGGTGGGGGTGCCTGGGGTGGAGGCCAAGGTCTGGAGAAGGGGGTCGGTTGTGGGGGACACACGGGGTGAGGAGCTGGCTATGCCTGAGAGAGAGGCAGCAGAGATGAGGAGCGGGAGGAAGATGGGGGATGGGGGACCGCACTTCCTGTGGGCCTGGCCTAGGCTGGGGGCGTTGTTTGGGGTAGGCTGGGGTTCAGCGAGGACTGATTCCTTTCTTGTTCCCTCTCTCTCTCCCTCTTCCTTCTGTCCCCTCTCACTCTCTTTTTTACAGTTTATTGAGGTATAATTTACATTCCATAAAATTCACCCGAGCACATTCAGTGATTTAACCAGTTCACAGAGTTCTGCGACCGTCAGCACAATCCAGTTCTAGACCATTCTCACCCACAAAAATCCCCTCCTGCCCATTTGCCGTAGCTCCCGGTCCCCATCTCCTCCCAGGCCCCCCGCTCTGCCTCCTGTCTCCACGCTCACTCTCCTGGGCGTGTCACACACGTACAGTGCACATACAGTACAGGGTTTTGTGTCTGGCCTCTTCCACGTCTGAGGTCACCCGTGCTGAACGTGTCCGTGTTACTGCCGACCAGTCCTCCACCGAGTGGCTCACTGCACAGCGGGGGCCTTTTGGACTGCTTGGTGTCTGGTTGTTAAGAACAAAGCTGTATGTACCTCCGTGTAGGTGACCACAGTTCTCACAGCCTGGGCCCTGGCATTGCTGTGTCTGGCGGTAAACTTGTGTCTAACTCTGAAAGAACCGCCAGACCACTTCCCAAAAGTGGCTGTGCTGACGGTCCTTCACAGCAGGAAGAAAAGGCTGAAGGTGCAGGACAGAGGGAGGCCGGGGGTGGGGGGCTGAGGGCAGAGCATGGGCGGCGAGGGGACAGAGGGAGGCCGGGGTGGGGGGCTGAGGGCAGAGCATGGGCGGCGAGGGGACAGAGGGAGGCCGGGGTGGGGGGCTGAGGGCAGAGCATGGGCGGCGAGGGGACAGAGGGAGGCCGGGGTCGGGGGCTGAGGGCAGAGGATGGGCGGGACTCTGGAGACGGAGGTTTGGGGTGCAGAGAGTCGCCGACCTTCCCAAAAGAGCCCTCGCACGCGCTGCTGGACTGAGCTGTCGGAGGCATCCCCGTCCCGGGCCCGCCGCGCGCTGCGGGCGCCCCCTGGCGGCCGGGCGGAGAGGGCGTCGCAGAGGCCGAGGTCGCACGCACGGGTCGGTGGCGCCCGGCTGCGCAGCCCTCCCAGCCGCAGGGGGCTCCCTGAGCGCGGCCGTAGACCCTCCGGCAGTTGCTAGGCGGCCGCTTGGTGCCAGCAGGATGAGGCGCTGATTGGCGGAGTCCGGATGAGGCGGGTGAGGAGCCTCGCCGCGATTGGGCCACAGGGGGCGGACCCCGCTGAACTGTCCACGCCGATTGGACCCCGCCGCACCGGAAGTGCCGCCGCCGCGGACAAGAGCGGACGGCACTCAAAAGCCGGGGCGCCGCTCATTGGCCGGGGCCGGCAGCGTGTCGCGGCCGCGAGGGGGTTGGCCCGGGACCCGGCAGCGGCGGCGCGCGATCCGAGGGGGGTCAGGGCCGGCTGCATGGGGCGGCGGCGGCGCCGGGTGGACCGGACGGACGCGGCCGGGGCCCTGCCCGCGGCCATCGCCGCGCTGAGTCGGACGCTGCCCGGCGGGCCCAGTCCCGAAACCTTCCGCCGCGCCAAGTTCGACCGTCCGGAGGCGGTGAGGCCCGCGGGCAGGCGGCCGGGCCCGGTGGGGCCCCGGCGGACGCGAGGAGGCAGCCGGCTCCGCTGACCGCCGCTTTTTGATCCGCAGGCCCCCGCGCTCTGGCGGCTGCTCTTCTGCGTGCTCTCGCCGGTGCCTGCAGACGGCGCCGCGGCCTCGCCCACCCCGGGTAAGCCCCCCCCCGCCCCGGTAGGCTCTGGCCCCGCCCACCCATGCAATCCTCCCCCCCTGTCAGCCCCGACCACCCTGGTAAGACCCGCTCCCATAGATTCTGCTTTGCGCCCAATTCCCACCCCTTGCAGGCTCTGGCCCCGCCCACCTCGTAAGCCCCGCCCTCAGCCGTGGTTTCCTCCTCCTGGTTAAGTCCTAACCCCCCCGATTGTCCCTTCTAAGCTGGGCCTCTGCTTGGGGGTGGTGGGCTGGTCCCTTAGGGGTCTGGGTGGTGTCGGTTCCAATGGGTGGCCCCCTGAGCTGGCCATCTCCTACCCCCAGTGGCCCAAGCCCGCCTGGTGAAGTCGGCGCTGCGCTCCCAGGGCTACCCCAGGGGGGCGCTGGCTCAGCTCCCTGAGGACGGCTCCCAGGGCAGCCGCGAGCTGCTTCTGGCGCTGTCCTGGCTCCTGGCCCGTGGGCCCCTGCTCGAGCGGCTGCTGGCCCAGACCCGTGTGCGGCTGGGCGACGAGATGCCAGTGTGCGAGGTGGGTGTGAGCTGAGGGTGAGCCAGGCCCAGCCTTGGCTGGGACCCTGGGTGCTGCCTGCTGGACTGGGAGGACAGGCCTGGACCAGCCCTCAGGACAGCCCTGTGGGTTAGTATTGTCATCCTGGCTGGAGGTTGGGCCTCCGTTGGCCTTCCTGTCCTGGCCCCTGCTCCGATCTCCCTCCCCCCTTCCTCCTTCAGGGCAGGTGGGGTGTGTGCCCCCAGGGTCTAGCCCTGACTGTTGCCCTGGCACTCCTGGGACCCATGGCTCTCACTCCTAGACACCTCCTTTCTCTTTCCCACTCTGGAGTCTCTGCTGGGGTGTGGGAGCCGGACCTGACCTTTGCCCCCTCTCCAGTGTGAGGCCCTGGCCAGCCCTGGTCCATCTGCACCCCATGTGGAAGCAGATGGCTGTGTGGACATCCGCCACCTGCAGTGGCTGATGGGAAAGCTGCGGTTCCGGTGGCGAAACCTGATCTCCAGTCAGCAGGAGCAGTGCACCCTCCTGGGCAAGGTAGTGCCACCTGCGCATTGCCCACCCAGGGGCATTTGTCCACCCAGGCTCCAGGCCTTCGGGCTGCCTCTCCCTGCCGCACGCTCGGCCCCTTCCACTGAGCCTCTACGTGGACTGAGGCCTGGCCTGTGGCTGGATGTGGGTCTTTCTAGGCCTGGCTGGGGGCTGACCGGTTGGGCACTGCCCTGGGGTGGCTTGGAGCCTGATCCCGGGGCTCCAGGTGGCCCAAGGTGGGGCCTAGGGCAGGTGGAGCTGGGCATCACTGGTGCAGGGAGCTAGAGGAGCAAGGAGCCTGTGGGATTGGCCTTCCTGTCCCCAGAAGTCCCCAGAGGCCTCAGGCTCTGTGTCACTGAGCAATGAAATGGGCTTCAGGCCCTGAGGAAGTCACTGCTGCCTGGGTACCCCTCCTCCTTCCACACCGTAGGTGTGGGCTGGTGTGGGCGGTGGTCAGCTCCTGTAGGGTTCCTGAAGGCCAGTGGGGCTCAGGCAGGGCACAGGTGTCCCCCAGGGCCTAGTGCAAGGTTTGGGCCGAGAAGCGTCTGGGCAGGTGGCTGCGGGCTCCCACCAGTGCAGGGCTCCTTGGTGTGGGGATCCCCCCCCTTGCACCTCTGCCCCAGGCAGAGGGTCTTTTGCTCAGCTGGCCCTTCCTGGGACCCCTCACTCCCTCTTGCCTGGCCTTGGCTCCAGCT
Source organism: Dicerorhinus sumatrensis harrissoni (assembly GCA_014189135.1). Lineage (NCBI taxonomy): Eukaryota > Metazoa > Chordata > Mammalia > Perissodactyla > Rhinocerotidae > Dicerorhinus > Dicerorhinus sumatrensis. The sequence continues at coordinate 46,833,298 of JABWHU010000168.1, forward strand.
GCTCCTTCTGCTTGGGACATGGTCCCCTGTCAACTTTCTGCTGCCTTCGAGCCTCACCTCACTGGGGAGCCCTCCCTGCCCCCCAGACCCAGAGAGTCGCTCCGTGTCGCTGCCATTAGCCTGTCCAGAGGCTATTTCTCCCACCGTACAGGCCTGGCACTTGAGCAGAGAAGGGAAGCAGGGGTGCCCCACTTTGCCCCCACCGTTCCCCCTGGAGCTGGGTTGGGTGGTGAGGCCACAGGCAGGGCTGCCTGGTGGCCCTCCCTCTGCAGGGGCTTCCTGTGGGCTCTGGGCTCTGTGCTGCCCTGAACTGCCTTGCCAAAGCGTGGCCCATTTCCTTGTCTGTGAGGTGGGCTCCGAAGGCCTCTGCCCAGCTGGGGAGGCGCCCGCCCCCGCTCAGCCTGGGGCCTACGCTGCTCATTTCAGATCCACTCCTACACCCGCGGCTGCCACAGCGACCACAGCCTCGGTCACCTGTCTGTCACCGAAGCGGAGCTGCTCAGGGACCCGGAGGGCGGCCGGCAGGTGAGGGCTGGTGGGGTGAGGTGGGAGAGGGCCTGCAGTCCATCTTTGAGTCTTGAGCTGGGGGTGTTTGCTGAGGTCACCGTCCTGCCGGCGTGGGGGACAGGCGCACCCTCAGAGCCCCTCCCGCCCTCGGACAGTGCACTGCTGCTGGGATCCAGAGTGGCCGCTGTGTGCTCACATGGCCGGTTGTGGTCAGGGCCCAAGGGACACTGGTGTCTGGACCGGGCTGGCAGCCAGCTGAGGGTGGCCGCTGGGATTCAGGAAGACAGCTTGAGGGTCTGAGCTGATGGTGTTGACCCTTGAGCCTGTGCAGGTGTGACCTGGTGATGGAAGGGGGTCTGGGGGGCAGGGGAGCTGGCCCAGCATGCCCCACACTGTGCTGACCTTCCTTTCAGGGGCACCCCATCTGTCATCATTGTTTCCTTCCCTTGGGCTGGCATGGCCAGGGTCCTGGGACAGGCCCAGGGCTGGCTGTCATCGAGGGCTGGGCTCAGGCCTGTCCAGAGTGTGAGGCTGGCACTGCCCGTCCCGGGGGCACTTGGCTGGGCAGGAGGGCTGAGGCTCAGGGCTGGTGTGGCCCCTTCTTTCAGGCCCAGCAGATCCCAGCTGCAGAGCTGCGTGCTCCTGGGGATCTGCATCCGTCTTGTGGGGTCAGGGTGGCCACCTGGGCACACCTGCCTGGCCCTTGGTGCCTGCCAGGCCTGTGCCCCTGGGGAATGCCTGGCTGGCGCCCCCCCAGGCAGGGCTGCGCTGGGCTCTGGAAGTGCTGAGGCAACATCTGAGCGTCCTGAGGTGCCCCTGGCTTGGTCTCCTTTTAGGGGTGACTCAGCAAGGCCCAGGCTTCCTGCCCTTGGTGCCCCTGGGTTGGAGCAGAGCAGAGGCTGTATCAGCTCCAGCCTGGTGCTGCCTGGGACCCCGGCCTCTGGGGGGGGACCAGGAAGCATCCCCCTCCTCCTGGAGGCTGCGCGTGTTGGTGCCTCAGGACTGCGTGGTCAGGTGGACGGGGGCCATAGTCGGCTTCCTTCCGTGGTTTCTGGAGGGGGAGCTGGCAGGAGCCTGGACTGGCCTACCTGAAGGGCCTGTACTCTGGGGATGGGTCCCAGAGGCTTCTGGAATGATCTGTGGTTGCCGTATGAGCGGCCAGGCATGCTGCCGAGTGACTGGGCATGCACGGTTACTGGCTGGGCTGCAGCCTTCTCCTCACGTCCCTGAGCCTCCTCCCTGCCCCTGCCCTAGGGAGCCTCCAGAAATGCAGGGCTGGGCCGCAGGGGGAGGTGGTGGTGGTGAAGGGGGCTTGTTGCCTCCCCTTCTGTGGTGCCTGCCCCCCTGCCCCACGGCCTGGCGGGTGTGGGGCACCCTGTGGGACCGTCTTTGGGAACTGCATTAACTGCCCTTTTCACTGGTTAGCGGGTGGGGGTGTGTTTGGGGTATGTTTGTGCACGTGCGAGGCCCCCTCCGCATGGTGTCTCACAGCCCTGCCAGGCTCTGTGCCCCCTAGGCCGAAGGGTGGTTCTCACTACAGGCCTGCCTGCTCTGCCCCCTGCCACGGCTGGGCCCTTGGCCTGGTGTTCAAGGCCATGCCCTGTCTGGCCCCAGGTTCCAGCTGTAGCAAGCAGGGTTTTGGCTGCCTGGCTGGTGCTCCAGGTTTGCTGTGGAGCCAGAGGTCGGGTGGGATTGGGGGGCAGAACAGGGGGCCCTCCCTGGCCAGGGGAGACCCTGCATCACTGGTGCGCCATAGCCCAGGGCGCGTGCACTGGCCCGCCGTGAGTGGTGGCCTGGCAGAGCTCTCGTCTGGCTGACAGGGTGGCCATTCGTCCTGGCCCCAGCACCTTTGCCTTCCACAAGCAGCTGTGCCCATGCTGGGTCAGGGTGCCAGCTGCTGTGTGCAGAGAGGTGCCATAGCAGGTGCTGGCCTGGGGCTTCCCAGTGGGGGCGGGGGCTGGGCGGGGCTCCGGGGAGAACTCCGCCCCACCCCCCACAACTTGTGGTAGGGCCGCTGGCCGGGCTGTGCTGCTAGGGGCTCCTGGCTTCTTCTGAGGCTGAGGCAGGGGCAGGCGGTGTGGAGTGCACGGTGGTCCCTGGGCACACTGTGCTGGCAAGCTGCCTGGGCGCACACACGTTCATGCGGGGTCCGCAGGCACAAGACTGTGCGTGCCTGTGGGGGCCATGGTGAGGGTCGGGCTTCGTGGGGCTTCTTGCCCTCCCAAGTGTCACATGGTTGTGTTCTCCACCTCGATGCCCTGGCCAGTCCTCCATCACCTCCCAGCTAGGCCCCAGTGCAGCCTCTACCTTTGGAGTTCATGAGGTTACAGGGGAGAGGTTCCCCTCCCCCAGAGCCTGGCAAGCTCCCTTGTCCCAAGCCTCCCTGTCTGCCCACAGCCTCTGGGGTGCAGCCCCCAGTTATCAAGGGATGTGGGGTGGAGATCTCAACTCAGGGGGCGTGTGGACTCAGCCCCTGACCCTGTGAAGCTCATGGTTGGGGCTGACGTAGGGGACCACGGGCTGCTCAGAGGCCTGGTAGGCTCGGCCTGGTTGTGTGTGGAGGTGGTGCTGGCTCCTGGGTGCAGGGGCCAGGGGGAGAGGTGGGCGCAGTGGGCGGGGTCCTGGCGCAGGGATCTTGGCCCATGGGGTTCTGACCAGGCCGTGGTTTTCGGTTTGCAGCTGCTGCGGAGGCTGGAGAGTGAGAATGCTCGCCTGGAGGCGGCCTTGGAGTGGCGGCGCCGGGAGCTGGTCTTCTGGCAGTGGATGGTCAGGAGGCCCGGCGACCCCACCTCCCCCGCCCTGCCCTGCCCTGCCCTGCCTTGGCCACAGCAGCTCTGGGGTGGTGGTGAGGGGTCCTCCTATTTCCCTGAGAGGAAGAGGAGCCTCAGGGAGACCCCACACGCACCTGGCTGTGAGGCTGGCTTTGCACGCAGGCCTGCCTGCTCTGAGTCTGGGGCTCTTTCCAGATGTCCGTCTGTCCCACCACCACCCTGCCTAGCTCCTGGGGAGGCCCAGACTTCTGAGGGGTCTCAGCCTTCTGGAGGTCTGGTCTGTGTGCCTCCCTTGCCTCCAGGCCTGCAGGGTGATGGTAGTTGTCCACCTCACTGTGCAACCTGGGGGTGGGCACTGCCCCCTGGGCCTCTGGGCCACCTGTCCCTGCTCACTGGGGAGCTGGGCCTGTGGTTGTGAGGCCTGTGCTTGCCACCTGCCCACTCACTTGGGTCTCTCTCTGCAGGACACAGTCCTGGACGCCTGCCCCCCAGACACCTCACAGCCCACGTTTCTGCCCAGGATCCCCGTGCGGGGGGCCAGTGAGTTGGAGCTGGTGGCTCGGGAGCTGCAGGCCCTGCAGGAGGAGCTGCGGGAGGCGGCAGAGCCCCGGCGGGCGGCCTGGGAGGCCAGGGTGAGGGCCTGGGCGTGCTGATGTGGGTGTGTTTGACAGAGCTGCTTGTGGGATTCACGAGGTTTAATCTGATTCAGTTGGGTAGGGGTGTAGTCATGTGCCAGACGCGGAGCAGGAGGCTGTGTGGTGAGGAGCCCCCGCTGCCCCCACCCCAGCCACCCGAAGCCCCAGGCCACCCTGTTGGAGGTCTGTTCCCTCTCCCAGGGTGTTCTCTCTCCGCCAGATCCCATCCACCCTGTGACCATGTGGTCTCCCCACCCCCACCCGTGCCCGCCCGCCTCTCTCTGGAGCAGGGACGGTGAGCACCTAGGCTCGTGCTATGAGCAGCGGGCCACATCTGTGTTCTTTTTCTGAAGCATCTAACAAAATTGCCAACATGGTTTTTCCCCTTAAAGTCTTCAGTTTGTTCCTGAAGAGCAAGGGGGCTTCCTAGGGGTCTTTCAGGCTGTGCACGCTGTGTGCCCCCCCTCCAGTGGTGACAGCTGAAACGCCGGTGATGTCTGTGGGCCATTTCTCAGGAGGAATGAAGCGGGAGGTTCCTTGTTGGGAACCTCGAGCAGAGCAGCCAAGGGTCAGGGTCAGGGCGGGTCCCTGGGGACACCGAGGGTGCTGTCTCTTCTCACTCCCCCAGGCCACCGGACCAGCTGCCCACAGGGTCTCTGGGATCAGGCCTGCCCTAATGGCCAGAGGTGGGCTCAGCAGGTGGCACCCTCAGCCCGGCGTCCCCTTGGGTCAGCCCCATCCACATGCCCCTTCCTGGAGGGCAGTGGGAAGGTGGAAAGCCGATTCAACGGTGTGGGTGGTGGGAGGCTGGGCCCGACCCTGGAGTGGTGGGTGGGGTTGGGGGTGGCTGTCTCCAGCGTCTGTACTCTGGGCTCTGAATGGGCTCCAAGGGACTGGGCCTGCTGGGGTTAGCCCAGCCCGTTCCCCCGACACCCCACCCTGGTGGCTGAGTTGGGCCTGCAGCTGGATGGTCCTGAGGGCTGAGGTCCTACAGGGCGTGGGGGGTGGTCAGGCTGTCAGCCCTGTCCCTGGGGCCCCACAGCCGCTGGCTTAGGGCATAGAGGCTCGGTGAGAGTGATGTGGAGCCTGGAAGGGCCAGGCCTTTGAGCTGGCGTGGGGTTGGCCCCCGCTTCCCTGGGAGACGGGGTATCTGGGCCGTCAGCCCTTCTTGGGGAGCTGGTGGGGCTGCTGAGGGAAGGGCCGAGGGTGCCTGAAGCCAGTTTCCTGGGCAGGACATGGCTGCCCTTGGCTCACGAGCCACCATCTTCTCCTGTGCAGGTTGGAGGCTGGGGGCCAGAGTGGAAGGCCGTGCAGCGGGCCTCGGAGGAGGCCGTGAGACAGGAGCTGGCAGCTCTGCAGCGATCCTGGGAGCACGGTGGGGGCCTGGCCCAGCCCCATGGGCCCCACCGGCTGGTGAGGAGTGAGGCTGGGATGCTCGGGGGCCCGGGCCTGCCGGCCGCCGAGGTAATCACAGTGCTAAGGAGCCGGGAGGCCTGCCTGGAGGCGGCGCTGCGCCAGCTACAGGGACAGTGTCGGCAGGAGTTGGCCAGGCTGGCGAGAGCTCTTCCTGGCTTCATCTGGATCCCACCACCTGGCCGCTGAGGGACACAGATACACCTTCCTTGCGTGGGGCACCTGTTATAGCTCAGCCTGGCCGGGTCTGGGAGGAGCAGATTCCAGGGCCAGGTGGCCGCAGGGATGATGCAGACACAGAGCCCTGGTGGTGCGCTCACTCTAGGCTCTGGGGCTCTCCCCACCTTGGACAGAGCTCAGCCGCTTGGCCAGCAGTGGCAGGGGTGGGCACGGGCTATCCCCTGTGAGGAGGTCGAGATAGGCCCAGTTGGTGGCCGTGGGCACTCGGGGTCTAGAGAGGAATCAGAAATCAGTCGTGGAGGCCTGCCTGCAGGGGTGAGCCTGCCAGTGTTCCTCTGCCTCCCTTTCAGGTCTCTGTCTGGGGAGGGCAGGGGCAGGGCTGGGCTCAGGCCCAGAGGAAGGGGACCCTGGGCAGTGGTGGCAGAGGCTGGGCTGGTCCGGGCTGCTCAGGTGCTATGGGGACAGGCCTGGCTTGCAGTGCAGGGTGGGCATCGGCTCTGGGCGCCCCCTGTACACCTCATCCCGGCTCCCATCTCAAGCCCCGCCCAGGCCCTGCCTGTGTCTGGTATGTGTGTGTGTCTGTGCATGCATGTGCGTGTGTGTATGGTGGGCAGGGGCGCCGGATGGGAGCCCGGCGGGGGGGCTCTGTTCCTTTCCTGGGGGCGGTGCTCTGGGGGTGACGGGGAGGCCGCCATGGACAGAGGGGGCTTTGTTCCCAAGGTGGCTTGGCCCTGACAAAGAGCCATCTGTTTCCGGGGGATGTGCCCCCAGCCTGCCAGAACAGGGCCCTCTCCATCCCAGGAGGCTTGGCCTCAGCCCTCCCCCTGGCAGCCACAGGCAGCCTCAGCCTGCCTCCCCTGCCATGGTCCCCACTTCCCAGGCCAGTCGAACCCAACCCGCTCACTGCTGGGCAGGCGAAGGGGCCCCGTTGGCCACCTCCTGCTGCCAGCCAGCTCAGCCTGAGGCCACTTCCAGTCCCTGGGCCCCCTGGGTCCCCCTGCCAGAACATTCTCTCATTGGCTTTTCCTGTCTCCCTGGGGATGTGCTGGAGTGACAGCTCATACCTGGCGGCACCAGCTGTCTTGGCCAGTCTGGGCCCCTTGTGTCCCTGGGTGAGGACATACCTGTGCTGCCTCTGCACTGGCTTCAGGAGCAGCGGCCGGCCCAGGCAGTGGCCAGCAGGGTCTCCCTTTCAGGAGCACATACCTGACCCTGTCCTCATAGGGCGGCCCCCAGAGAGCCCCGGGGCCTGTGCCCAGACTTCCCGGCCTGGAGCCCCTTCCTCCAAACCCCGGGCTCCCCTCAGCTCCTCTAGGGGCTCATCCCCCACTGCTGTGCCCTCAGCCATCCTCCTGACTGCTGACAGGACCCTTCTTACCTGGAAACAAGTCCAGTTAACACTCCTTGCCTTCTGTGGAGTGCTGTCGAGCTGACACCCACCAGCCCTTGGGAACTTGATTTTCAGAAACCCAAATGCAAACTCAACGTTACGGAGCTGTCACTCCTCAAACTAGTCTGTAGATTCAATACAGTCACAGGCAGAATCCCAAGTGTGTGTGTGTGTGTGTGTCTTTGGGACCTTAGCTGCTGATTCCCAAATACACGAGGTGGAACAGGCCCGGAGAGGCCAAGCCTGTGGGAAGTGGGGTGCACCTGTGGTGCCCCCACGATGCAGGCTCATTCTAAGGCTTCAGTGACGAGGGAGCAGGGCGTTTGGCTCCTCCTGTTGCCGTAACAACTCAGCACACAGTGGCTTAGAGCCGCACAGATGTGTGGTCTGGGGTCCGACACCGTCTCACCAGCTGAAATCAGGTGTGGGCATGGCCCTCAGTCCTCGCAGCCTGCCGTCTCTGACACTCCCCTGCCTCTCCTCCTCCTAGGGGCCCCCTGGCCCGGGCAGCAACCTCAGTCCCCTTCTGCACATGACCCCAGACCCACGGGACAGATGAGGGCCAGTGTGCCTGGCCGGAGCCATCCTGGGGCAGTGTCCGTGCAAGGACAATGTGTAGGTCCCATGGGCTTCCCCACTGAGACACAAAGACGAACTTAACTCACAGGAGTTAAGGACACCACGCTCCATTAGGAGACAAAGATAAACTAGGCCCCATCAAAACTGGAAACTGCTGTTTATTAAAAGACCCTGAAGAACGTGAAAAGACAAGCCAGAATGAGAGATTGATCTGCAGTATCTGTAACCCATAAAGAGTTGGTACGAAGAAAACTGAACTATCAATAGTTGTGAAAAACTGGAGAGATGATGAGCAGAACCCAAGGGCGGGCGCGGCAGAGAAGAGGAAACAGGAAGTCAGATAAATCAGTCAAGCGCTGGCCTTCCCAGAACCAGGGACGTGCAGGACGCTCGAGATGGCATAGGAGCCCGCAGGGGGCGCGGGTGGGGGGCACCCTGAGAAGCCGGACGTCTGCGGTTGCCGAGGGGCTTGTGCTCGGCAGGGGTGGGTGGATTTGAACCGCCGCCTTGGGAAGCACTTGTGGGGAGAGCAAACATGGTAAAGGACTGTGTGCATAACGGGTGGGTGCCTATGGACGTGTGAGGTCAGGGGTGGAGGTGACGGAGAGGGTGGTGGTTAAAAGAGGCCTGTTGGAGGGGAATCAGAACAGAGGCCTGAGGAGGGGGAGGGGGATGCTGAGTGTCCCACCCGGGAGGGTGGTCCGGGCAGAGGAAACAGGGTGCTTGTTGGTGGGCTGTGTGGAGTGAGCTCAGAGAGAGGGTTGGGGAGGGGCAGGGCCGCAGAGTCTGGTGGTCCCTGGTAAGGACTTTGGGCTTCTCCTGAGCAGGGTGGGGACAACTACCCAGGACCAGGGTCTGAACTTCATTCTGAAAGGCCCCTTCTGCCACTGAGTGGAGAGGTTCTGGGGTTTAGCAGGAAGGCAGGTGAGGGGTGAGGGGTGCCAGGCTGGGCCAGGTGGATTCTGGTAGCTTTGGGGTCTGGGATCTGTGGTTGTCTTGGTTGTGGGTTGTGTGAGCTGGCGGCTTCTAGGTTTTTCTTCTGGTTTGCCTATACTCTATTTACAATTCCCAAGATTTTTTTCCTCCCCTTTTAGGGACAGTTTCTTTTGTGTGGTAAAAAACACATAACATTAAATTTACTATCTTAACCATTTATATTTATATTTATATTTATATTTATTTATTTATTTTTGTGAGGAAGATCAGCCCTGAGCTAACATCTGTTGCCAATCCTCCTGTTTTTGCTGAGGAAGACTGGCCGTGGGCTAACATCCATGCCCATCTTCCTCCACTTTATTTTTTTTGTTTTTGTTTTTTGTTTTTTATTTATTTATTTTTTTCCCCCAAAGCCCCAGTAGATAGTTGTATGTCATAGCTGCACAGCCTTCTAGTTGCTGTATATGGGACGCGGCCCCAGCATGGCCGGAGAAGTGGCGCATCGGTGCGGCCCTGGATCTGAACCCGGGCTGCCAGCAGCGGAGCGCACGCACTTAACCGCTAAGCCACCAGGCCGGCCCCGATCTTAAACATTTTTAAGTGTACAGTTCAGTAGTGTTAAGTATATTCACATTATTGTACAACAGATTGCCAGAGCTTTTTACATCTTGAAAATTTGAAAATTTAAAATCTAAAAATTTGCCTATGGTTTCCCTTTGTTGAACAGAAAGTGTTAATTTTGTGACACAGTCATGCACTGAGTAACAACATTTCAGTCAATGACGGACCGTATATATGACAGTGGTCCCGTAAGATTAGTACCGTAGAGCCTAGGTGTGTAGTAGGCTGTACCATCTGGGTTTGTGTAAGTACACTCTGTGATGTTCACACAAGGACAAAATCGCCTAATGACACATTTCTCAGAATGTATCCCCGTCATTAAGCAATGCATGACTGTAATTGAATTCATCAGTTTTTGCCTCTTAGTTTTTACAATTAATGTGTGAAGACATGCTTCCCTCTCCTAGAGCATATTTTCCTAGATTTCTTCCTATGAGTTTTTTTCTTGCACATTTAGGTCTTCACTCCATCCAGGGTCCCCCTCTGTAGGTGGTGTTATGTAGGAATCCAGGTTTTCTCCATGCAATGAGCCAGTTTCCAACGCCATCTATGGACAAACATATCTTCCCTCATTGAACTGTGCTGTGGCTTTCTCCATATCCAGTTCCCTCTGTGAACTGCCCTCCCTTCTGTTTCACTGGTGTTTCCTGCACCAATACCATGCTGCTTTTATTACCACGTGTTTCCTCAGGGTTCAACCAGAGGATGGGAGCCAGTAGCGGATCTACATGAAGAGATTACTGCTTGTTTTTGCTGGTGTAGGGAGATACTATGATGACCGGAGTTTCATCTTGGCCATCTTGCTAATGCTCAACCAGTCAGCAGCGGTGGTGGTGGGCATCCTTATTCTCAGTCTTCAAGGGCAGGTATCTAAAGTTTCTCCCTTAAGTACAATGCTTGCTGTATGTTTGGTACATAACTTTTAGAAAGTTTTCTTCCACTCTGATTTTCCTAAGAGCTTTTTCAGAATCATAAATATCAGATGCTTTGTCTTCATTAGTCAAGACAAACATATCATTTTCTCCTTTCCTCTCTTGTAATGAATTACATTACATTAATTACATCAACACCCTTTCCCCATATTAAACAATCCTTGCATTCCTGTGATAAATCCTATTCGATCATGGTGTTTTAACTTTTTAATATCTGATTGGTTTCGGTTAGCTAAAATTTTATTTAGGACTTTCATATCTATGTTCAAAGTGAAATAGGTCTATAATTTTCTTCTTATTTCTTTTTTTCTTTATATTTTCCTTATTATGTTTTGGAATCAAGATTACATTGGCCCCATTCCACCCCTGGCAATCTATTTTCTGGAATAACTTGTTAAGGTGGGAATTAACTGTTCCTTGAAAATTTGGTAGAACCATCTGGACTTTGGAGTTGTTAGGAGGGGAAATTTTTGATTATTATTACAATTTCTTTAACACTTAAATGCTCAAGAACAAATTCTCCATGTTTAAAACGAATTTTGGTGTTTTATTTGAAAAATCAAAATAATGGCTTATTTATCCACCTTCCCTGGTAATTCTGTTGCTTGATATACTTTGAGGCTAAACTGTTAGGTATTTATATGTTTATAATAGATACATCTTGTTTTATTGCTCCTTCTACGAGTATATAATTTCATTCTTTGTCCTGTATGCTATTTTTCTGCCTGAGAGTATATTTAATCATATATTGAGATAACATTAGAGCTTTCTTTTGGTTCATAATTGTGTGATAAGTGCTTATCTGTCCTGTATTTTTCAACCTTACTATATCTTTTTCACAAAAAGTCTTTTTTTCTACAGCATATTGTTGATTTATTTTAGTCCAACATAAGAATCTCTATGTTTCAATTGATTATTTTAATTCATTTATACTTATTATATTATATTAGAACTTTTCTGGGCCATTTTTTTTGTGTGTGTGTATTTTTTTTTTTTTTTGTGAGNTTTTGTGAGGAAGATCAACCCTGAGCTAACATCTGCCAATCCTCCTCTTGTTGCTGAGGAAGACTGCCCCTGAGCTAACATCCGTGCCTATCTTCCTCCGCTTTACGTGGGACGCTGCCACAGCATGGCCTGACAAGCGGCATGTCAGTGCATGCCTGGGATCTGAACCCGGGCTGCCAGCAGCAAAACGTGCGCACTTAACGGCTACGCCACGGGGCTGGCCCCTGGGCCATTTTGTTTTTTATTTTCCATTTACTTTTTTTTGTTTCCTCCTTTTTCTTATTTTCTGCATTCCATTGGACAGATTGAGTTTTCTTCTGGGCTTAAACATCGTATATTTATTTTTGTTCTTATGATAGTTGCTCCTAACATTTATTTGCCACTGCTGATATATATATATATTTTTTGTGAGGAAGATCAGCCCTGAGCTAACATCCAATGCCAATTCTCCTCTTTTTGCTGAGGAAGATTGGCCCTAGGCTAACATCCATGCCCATCTTCCTCTACTTTATATCGGACGTCACAACAGCATGGCTTGACAAGTGGTGTGTTGGTGCACGCCCGGGATCCGAACCGGCGAACCCTGGACCGCCACAGCGGAGTGTGCACACTTAACTGCTACACCACTGAGCCGGCCCCAGCCACTGCTGATTTTTTACATGTATCCATGTCTCTACCTTTTCCCAACAAAATAAACACTTTGCCATGTTCTCATGTCCTTTATTCTCCTAAATTCTTATTGATATTGTCTAAAATTTTAGTTGTCAGCTATTATGAATATGTTTTCTTTCTCTTCTCCCCCTATTTTCTGTGGTTCTAGATTTATCATAAACTTTACTAAAATTTTGATTGTCCTTACATCCTATATCTCTTGAAGAGTCTCTTAGATTTGTTTCGTTTTTTTCTCCAAACATACTTTCAAGTAAATCCTTTTGTGACAAACTTTCTGAGGCCCTTTGTGCCTGAGAAAATCTTTATTACCCTCCACATGTGAATGAAAATTTGGTTGGATATAAAATTGTAGGTTCATAGTTATTTTCCTTTCGTGGTTAAAATATATTTATCCATTGCCTTCTTTAATTTATGTTGATTTTTTCCCTTTGAGCATTTTTCTTGTGAAATATAGCGCATGTACAGAAAACTGCAGACATACTCAGTGCCGAGCTCAGTGAGTTACCCCAAAGTGAACTCCCATGTAACCCCCCCTCAGGACTGGAACTAGACCATTGTCAGCATCTCTGGAACTCCCCCCCCCCACCCCATCAAAGTAACCCTGTCCCTGCTCTAGTGTGATTCACCTCTTGTTTTTCTCTGGTTAACCACCCAAGCATGCATCCCTAAACACAATAGCTTAGTTTCATCTTGTGTTTGAACTTTATATAATCATACAATATTTATTCTTTTGTGTCTGGCTTCTTTTTTCAACATTATATTTGTGAACTTCATACATGTTGTTGTATGTAGCTGTCACTCATTTTTATTGCTGTACAGAATGCATTGTTTAAATACCTTCAGGTCATTTATCCATTCTATTGTTGATGGACATGGGGTTTGTCAAGTTAAAAAGCAAATTTGCCTGTTATTTTATCCCCAAAACGAGTTTACTTGGGAATAGCCAAAAGAATTGCAATTCTGGATGTGCATGCTATGGCAAACCATAGGCAAATCCGGAAAACAAAGGAGGGGAGCTGCTTTTATAGAGAAAAGGGGGAGGGGGAGGAGCTGGTCTAAAGGAAGGTCCATTGGGAGAAAGTAACAGTTCAGGTTGGCAGTGGCTTTTGATTGGCTGAGCTGCTGCGTTTCTCATTGGCTGAGCTGCCCTGTTTCTCATTGACTGGGCTGCGGCATTTCTCATTGGCTGAGCTGTGGTATTTCTCGTTGGCTGAGCTGTGGCATTTCTCATTGGCTGAGCTGTGGTGTTTCTCATTGATTGAGCTGCGGTGTTTCTCATTGGCTGAGCTGTGGCATTTCTGATTGGCTGAGCAGCGGTGTTGCTGATTGGCTGAGCTGCAGTGTTTCTCATTGGCTGGGCATTGCTGGGTGTGGAGAGAAATCTTCCTTCAGTAGTAAAGTAGTTGTATTTCCTGTGGGAGATGCAAGCATAAGTCTCTTCCTGTTCGGTATAATTGAGGATGTGTGATATGGTGTGACAGCTCTCCCTACAGGCCTTCCTGACTCCAGTTTAGTAAGGTTTCTTTTATTAATTTCCACAGGTGGTTTCCAGTTTTTAGCTGTACAAATATTGCTTCTATGTCTGTTCTGTTGCTTGTGTGCACACATTTCTGTGATAGACACCTAGGAGCGGAATTCTGAGTCAGAGTGGGCAGATGTTCAGTTTTATAGGTAATACCAGTTTTCCTAAGCGGTTGTATCAATTTACACTTCCATCAGCAGTGTAGAGTGCCAGCTGCTTCAGATCTCCGTCAACACTTGGTGAGGCCCGTCTTTAATTTTAGCCATTCTAGTGGGTGTGTAGTGGCATCTCATCATGGCTTTAATTTGCATTTCCCTGATGACTAAAGATGTTGAGCATCTCATTATTGACCATTTGGGAAGTGCCTGTTCAAGTTTCTTTCCTATTTTTTTCTTGTTGGGGTGTCTTTTTTCTTTCTAATATGTAAGAGTTTTTTTTTTTTTTTTTT
>JABWHU010000168.1:46847138-46875444 GCA_014189135.1 Dicerorhinus sumatrensis harrissoni
GTGCGTTGGTGCGTGCCTGGGATCCGAACCTGGACCACCAGTAGCGGAGCGCACGCACTTAACCACTAAGCCACGGGGCGGCCCTAAGACTTCTTAATGCATCCTGGATGGGAGTCCTTTGTTGCTTGTAAGTGTTGCAGAAGACTTCTCCCTCTCTGTGACATGCCTTGTCATCCTCTCAGTGCTGTCTTTTGATGAACAGAAACTCTTAAATTTCTGTAATCCAATCTATCCGTCTTTTCTTTTTATGGTTACTATTTTTTGTGTCCTATTTAAAATTTTTTCCAACTTCAAAGTCATAAAGATATTCAATATCTTTATAGTCAATAAAGATATATTATCTTCTAATAAAACTTTCCTCCTTCCTTCCTTCCTCCCTTCTCTCCTTCTTCCCTCCTTCCTCCTACCCACTCCCTCCCCCTTCCCTCCTTCCTTTCCTTCCTCCCTCCCCCCTCCCCCTTCCTTCTTTCTTTCCTTCCTCCCTCCCTCCCTTTCTTCCTTCCTTCTTCACATTTAGGATTACAAGTTACATGGAATTGCTTTTTTGTGTAGGGTGTGAAGTAGGGGTCAAATTTCATCTTTTTAAAAGTATGTATGTTACCTTATATTTGGTAAAGTTCACTCTTTACAGTGTACACTTCTATGACTTTTGACTCTTTTTCCCTCATAGGGACAACCAATTGTCCCAGTACCATTTATGGAAAAGACGATCCTTTCCCCTGCTCTGCAGAGCTGCTTGTTGCAGATGCGGGTCCGTCTGCGCCTGGTCTGGGTCGGGGTCCTTTATCTGCTCTGTTGCTCGTTTTGCCCACCCTTCGTGAACGCCACGTGGTGTTAATTTCTCTACCTCACAATAAGTCTGCACTTGTGTTGGCATGTTGCCATCCTGCTCTACGTCACGAAGGTTTTAACTCCTGGCCCTTTGCATTTACATACACATTTTATAATCAGTTTGTCAAATATTAGGAAAAAACTGCTGGGATTTTGCTTGGGATTACATGCAATCTATGGATCAGTTTGAGGAGAACTGATACCTTTATAATATTGATTCTTCCAATTTAGGCACACATCTCTTCGTTTATTTAGGTGTTCTTTAAGTTAATTTACTAATGTTTTATGGTTTTCTGGATAGAGGTATTATACTTCCTTTGTAAGATTTATTCCTAGGTTTTATACACAATATAAACAAACGAATAAATAAATATTTCACTTGCTAACTCTCTGTTGAAAATTGTAGAAATACAGTTGATTTCTACATATAGCCCTGGTATAAACAATTGCTAAACTCACTTATTAACTCTAAACATTTATCTCTAGCTTCTTTAGACTTTTCTAAGCACACAATTATATCACCTGCAAAAACTATCAGTTTTATTTCTGTATCTCCAATTCTTATTCCTTTTGTTTCTCTTTCTTGCTTCCTGCAAGAAGCTCCCTGCTTCCTGCTGCTTCCCTGGAGCTTCTCATACAATGCTGAGCTGACACGGCTGCTGTGGGCATCTGTGTGCTTCTGTCCCGGAGAGAACGGTTCTGACTCTTCATTACTAAGTCTGCTCATTGCGTAGGATTCTTGTAGATGCATTTTATCAGATTAAAAAATTCCCTTTCAGTCTACTGAGGGTTCTTTTTAAATAAATCATGAACAGCTATTGAATTCTATTACATGCCTTTTCTGTGTCTATTGATATGATCATATTTTTTCATTTCATCTGTTGATGTGAAGAATTACATTTGTTGATTTTTTTAAACGTTTCATTTAATAATTTCAAATAAAACACCTGCAGAAGTAGTACCCGGAGCTCCCATATGCCTTCACCAGATTCCTCAACTGTCAACGTGTGCTTTACTCTTCTCTCTCTCCACACACGTGTAACATATACACACGTGTAGCAGGTGGAGTACAGATCTCTTCATAGGTACTTGTATATGTATACTTGTTCCGCACCATTTATTTGTGAATAAGTTGTAGACATAATGCCTGTTACCCTTAAGGACTTCCTCCTATGTAACCACAGCTCCACCTTCAAAATCAGGAAATGACCACTGATCCAACATCCCCAGCTAATCGGCAGACCCCATCCAAATTTCCCCACGGTCCTCGGGCCGGCCCCGTGGCTTAGCGGTTAAGTGCGTGCGCTCCGATGCTGGCGGCCCGGGTTCGGATCCCGGGTGCGCACCGAGGCACTGCTTCTCCCGCCATGCTGGGGCCGAGTCCCACATACAGCAACTAGAAGAATGTGCAACTACGACATACAACTATCTCCTGGGGCTTTGGGGGAAAAATAAATAAATAAATAAAAAAAATCAAATTTCCCCACGGTCCTGATGACATCCTTCATGGCTCCACAGTCCAATCCCGGCTCCTGTGTGCATTTGATTGTCTCTTCTTAGTCTCCTTCCATCTGGAATGTTCTTCAGTCTTTTCTTGACTTTTCATGACTACTTTGTAGAATGCCTTTCAATCGAATTTCCTCATGAGTGATGCATTTGGGCAGGAATATTCCAGAAGTCGTGCTGTACTGTCTCAGTGCATCATGTCAGGAGGCCCACCAGGCTGATTTGTCCTGCTATGGATGCCATTAATTTTTATCACTTGGTCGAAATGGTGTCTACCAGCTTCCTCTACTGTAAAGTTAACTAAAAAGTATGTTGTACTTGTTAGTTAATACTGTCTATCTATTGGCTCATATCAGCATGGACTCGTGGGTCCATGTCCCCCATCTGTTGGTTCACATCAGCGTGGACTTGTGGGTCCGTGTCTTCTGTCCGTTGGTTTATATCAGGGTGGACTTGTGGTCCACATCCCCAATCTGTTGGTTCATATCAGCGTGGACTCGTGGTCCACGTCCCCCATCTTTTGGTTCATATCAGTGTGGACTCATGGATCTACATCCCCCGTCTGTTGGTTCACATCACTGTGGACTCTTGGGTCCCCGTCCCTCATCTGTTGGTTTATATCAGCATGGACTTGTGGGTCCACGTCCCCCATCTGTTGGTTCATAGTGGCACGGACTTGTGGGTCCACGTATCATTAAAGGGCTGTAACCCATTACTCTCAATGTTTATGTGATGCTCAGATGGTCCAGACGTGGCCAGTGGAGCCCCTCTGGCTGGCTCCTGTGCCCTTTGACGTGTCCTGTCATTCCTGAGGTAGTTCCTTACTTTGGAGCCACAGGATATTTGAGGCTCATCCTGTACATTTTGCCCTGGTCCCGCAGTCAGTCATTTCTCTAAGGCGTCCTGGAGAATTCAGTTAGAGACCAGGGTCTGGGCGCTGAGCGTGCTCATGTTGCTGGGGTGTCACTGCTTTTCAGCCTTCTCCGTGCACACACACATCTGTTTCTACACCATCTGTCTGCATGGCCATCTCTTCCCAGACCACCCCTTTCCCTGTGTGTAACTCTGGTCTCTGGCAGTGAGAAACTTGGCTCCTTTCACCCTCAAATTTTTCGTTTATTTGTCCCATTCCAAATCTCTCCTCTGCACACACGAGGAGGTCTGTTGAAAGCTCAGCCCCAGAGAAAGGGGAGGGAAGCCTCAGGCAACAAGAAGAAAGAAGGGAAAAAGGCCAGTCAGAGAGCTTGGCCCTGCACACACAGATCGCCTGTCCTGGGCTGATCGTGCCCCCAAAGCTGTGTCCGCATCCTAAGCCCCGGAACCTGGGATGTGACCTTACTTGGAGAAAGGGTCTTTGCAGATGTGATTAAGTTAAGGATCTTGGGATGAGGCGATCATTCTGGATTACTGAGTGGGACTTAAATTCAATGACAAGTGTCTTTATAAGAGAGACAGGCAGGGAGGAGAGAAAGAGACAGACCCACAAAGAAGGGATGTGAAGACCACACAGTGAGAGATGCCCCAGGCCTGGGGCCACCAGAGGCTGGAAGAGGCAGGAAAGATCCTCCTTGGAGCCTCTGGAGGGAGTGCGACCCGGCTGACGCCTTGATTCTGTACTTCTGGCCTCCAGAATGCGAGAGAATAAATTTCTGTTTTTTTTGTGTGTGTGAGGAGATCAGCCCTGCGCTAACATCTGCCAATCCTCCTCTTTTTTTGCTGAGGAAGACTGGCCCTGGGCTAACATCCGTGCCCATCTTCCTCCACTTTATATGGGAAGCCACCACAGCATGGCTTGGCAAGCGGTACGTCGGTGCACGCCTGGGATCCGAACCGGCGAACCCTGGGCTGCCGCAGCGGAGTGCATGCACTTAACCACTTGTGCCACCAGGGCAGCCCCATCTGTTGTTTTAAGCCACCAAGTTTGTGGAAATTTTCGATGGCAGCCCCAGGACACTAATACAGCAGCCTCCCCCAATCCTGAGCACACTAGTAAAGGCTCTGCCCCTGTGAGAGAAGGGAAGGGAAGCACGGATTGATTTCTGAGTGCTAAACCCAGATGGGGGCAGATGTAGGATCCTTCAATGGGCTGTGGGATTGGATCTGTTGATATTTTGTCAGGATTTTTGCCTGTATGTTCTTGAGTGATATTGGCCTCTAATGTCCATTTCTTGTGTGTCCGTGTCTGGTTTTGGTGTCAAAGTTAAGATGGTGTCAAAAAGTGAGTTGAAGATTACTCCTTACTTTTCTAATCTATAATAAAATTTTTTTGGGGGGTAAAATTTGATCATTTCTTCCTTAAATGTTTGGAACAATTCACTGCTAACGTCTTCTGGCTTGGAATTGTCTTTGTGGGAAGGATTTTATTAATGGATTCAACTTCTTTTATTATTGCAACACCATTCCAATTTTTGATTTCATTTTGGTAAGTTGTATTTTTAAAGAATTTGTCACCAGCAATTTTTCTTATATAGTTGTTCTCAATATCCTCTTATTATCTTTTTGATGTCAGCCACACCTGTGCTGAGGTCCTGCATTTGTGCCTTCTCTCTTCTGATCTTGATCAGTTTTCCAGGGCTTCTCAGAGAGCAGTTGTTTCATAAAGCCAGCTGTTGGGTTTGTGGATCCTCTCTGTCGTATTTTTAAATTTCCATTAACTCTGGCCCTTCGTCATTCCCTCCCCCCACATTCATCGGGTTGATTTTGGTTTTCTTTTTCTAAATGATGGGGTGGGATGCCTGCCTTGCTGATGTTCATCCTTTCTCCCTTCATAATATCTGCACTTGAAGTCCACGCTTCCTCCTCCTCACCGCTTTATGGACTTCGGCAGGTTTTGACGAGCAGTATTCCATTATCAGTCAGCTCAAAATGTCTGCAGACATGGGGCTTTCTCCTTTGACCCATGCATTTACGGAGAAGTGTATTTCTTAACTTGCAAACACGTGTGTTTTCTAGTTATCTTTTTGGTAACTAGCCGAGTTGCATTGTGATTGGAGAACACAATCTACACAACTTTATGCCCTTGACATTTCTGAGACTTGCTTTTGGGGCCAGTTTGTGGTCTGTCCTTGTATATGTTCCGTGTGCTGGCAAAGAGTGTGTCTGCAGTTGCTCAGTGCAGTGGTCTCTGTGCCGGGTCAGGCCTGTTCTGTGCGTCACACGTGGCTGCAGAACCCCCACTACACACGGGTGGGCGTGCCTGTCTCTCCTGTCAGTCGTCACCTCGAGCTTTGTACTCTGGTGTTAGTCACCTGTTGTATTGCTCTGTACACCTGTGTGCATGCGAATGTCGGCTGGCACAGCTTCCTGGGGAACCGAAACTTCCATCATCATGCACTGGCCCTCTCTCCTCCATTGATCCTCTCTGCCTCAAGTCCACTTTAATATTAAAGCACACGCTTTCTTTTCATTTCTGTCTGCGTGCTGCCTCTTATTTTCAACATTTCTGTGTCCTTGTTTTAAATGTCTTGTAGAAACAGAATATATTTGTCTGATGATTGGCTGTTCTCATCCACTTGCATTTACTGGAATCATGAATATATCTGGGTTTCAATCTACTGTTCTCATCCACTCGCATTTACTGGAATCATGAATATATCTGGGTTTCAATCTACCATCCTGCTCTGAACCCCGTGTACCCATAGCCTCCAACAGTTACTGACTACTAGGCATCTTAATGGGTGTGTGGAGGTGACTCATCAGTTTGAAGCTGCATTTTCCTGATGTCGAACGTCTCCTCAGGTGCTGATCTGCCATCCACGTACCCTCCTTGGTGAAGCATCTGTTCAAAGAGTTTTGATTTTTGAGAGTTTTTAAGAAATATATTCTGCACACAAGTCTTTTGTCCAACATGTAATTACAAATACTTTCTCTCAGTCTATAACTTGTCTTTTTATTCTTTTAACAGCAACTTTTACAGAGCAAAAGTTTTTAATTTTGATGAGGTCCAGTTTATCAATGTTTTTTATTGGATTGTGCTTTTGGTGTCATGTCTAAAAATTTCATTTTGCCCAGCCCAGGTCATGAGGCTTTTCTTTTATGTTTTCTTCTAAAAGTTTCATAGTTTTACATTTAGATCTATGATCCATTTTGAGTTAATTTTTGTATAAGATATGAAGCTTAAGTTGAGGGTCTTTTTTTTTTTTGCATATGGATGTCAAATTTGGTGAAAATACTATCCTTTCTCTATTGAATCACCTTTACACCTTAGTTAAAATTAATTGGCCACACTCAACAAACAAGGAATAGAAGGGAACATTCTTAACCTGATGAAAGGAATCTACTAAACCCTACAGCTCCCATCAGACTCACTGTGGGAGACTGAGAGCTCTCCCCCAAAGATCAGGAAGAAGACAAAGACATCAGCTCTTGCCACTTCTATTCAACACTGCACTGGAGGTTCTAGGAAATTAGGCAAGAAAAAGAAATAAAAGGCATCCAGGTTGGAAAGGAAGAAATAAAACTATCTCTATTTGCAGATGACATGATCTTGTATATAGAAAATCCTGAGGAATCCACAAAAAATATTAGAACTAATAAGTGGTTCTAATTAGCAAAGTTGCAGGATACAAGATCAATATGTAAAAATTCATTGTATTTCTACGCACTAGCAATGAACAATCCAAAAATGAAGTTAAAAGGAAAATCCATTTACAAGAGCATCAAAAAGAATAGAATACTTAGGAATAAATTTAACAAAAGTAGTGCAAAACTTGTGCTCTGAAAACTATAAAACACTGTTGAAAGAAATTAAAGAAGATCTAAGTAAATGGAAAAGACATCTTATGTTCATCACCAAATTGACCTACAGATTCAATGCAGTCCCTATCAACATCCCAGGTGGCTTTTTTGAAACTGACAAACTGGTCCGAAAAACATATGGAAGTGCAAGGAAGCCAGAATGGCCGAAATAATCTTAAAAAGAACATAGTTGGAGGATTCAAAACTTACTACAAGGCTACAGTAGTCAAGACAATGTGCTCCTGGCACGAGAGTAGACACAGACCAATGGAACAGAATTGAAAATCCAGAAATAAACCCTCACATTTGTGGTCAATTGATTTTTGACAAGGGTGCCCAGACCATTCAATGGGGAAAGAATAGTGTTTTCAACAAATGGTGCTGGGGCCGGCCTGGTGGCGCAAGCGGTTGAGTGCGTGCGCTCCGCTGCGGCGGCCCGGGGTTCGCCGGTTCGGA
This sequence comes from Dicerorhinus sumatrensis harrissoni, assembly GCA_014189135.1. Lineage (NCBI taxonomy): Eukaryota > Metazoa > Chordata > Mammalia > Perissodactyla > Rhinocerotidae > Dicerorhinus > Dicerorhinus sumatrensis. Next base: position 46,854,669 of record JABWHU010000168.1, read on the forward strand.
TCCCGGGCGCGCACCGACGCACTGCTTGTCAAGCCATGCTGTGGCGGCGTCCCATATAAAATGGAGGAAGATGGGCATGGATGTTAGCCCAGGGCCAGTCTTCCTCAGCAAAAAGAAGAGGATAGGCAGATGTTAGCTCAGGGCCGACCTTCCTCACACACACAAAAAAACCCAAAAAAACAAATGGTGCTGAGACAACTGGATAATCACATGCAAAAGAATGAAATTGGACCCTGCGTTAGTTTCCTAGGGCTGCTGTAACAAATGGCCACAAACTGGATGGCTTACCTTAACAGAAGCTTGTTCTCTCACAGTTCTGGGAGCTGGAAGTCTGAGACCAAGGTGTCGGCAGGGTTGGTTGCTTCTGGGGGGTCTGGGTGAGAATCTGCTCCAGGCCTCTCTCCTTGCTCCTGGTGGTGGCCAGCATTCTCGGGGGTTCCTGGGCTCACAGCTGCATCACTCCAGTCTCTATCTCGCTCCTCACGTGGACTTCCCTTTACATGTGTGTCTGTGTCTTCAAATCTCTCTCTCCTTATGAGGACACTAGTCACTGGATTTAGGGCCCACCCTAATCCAGTGTGACCTCAATTTAACTTGATTACATCTGCAAAGACCCTACTTCCAAATAAGGTCACATTCATAGGCACTGGGGGTTAGGACTTCAGCATATCTTTTATGGGGCCATAATTGAACCCACCACAGATCCCTTCCTTACAACATACATAAAATTTAACTCAAAATGGATCATAGACTTAAATGTAAAACCTAAAACTGTAAAACTTATAGAAGAAAATATAGGGGAAAATTTTTGTGACCTAGGGCTAGGCAAAACCTTCTTAGATATGACACCAAAAGCACAAGGTAGAAACATGGAACTTAATTAAAATTAAAAGCTTTTGTGCTTCAGAGGACGCCATCAAAAAGTGGAAAAGACAGGGGCCCGCCTAGTGGTTAAATCTGCACTCTCCACTTCAGCAGCCCGGGGTTTGCAGGTTTGGATCCCAGGTGTGGATGTACACACTGCTCATCAAGCCATGCTGTGGTGGCTTTCCACATAGAAAAAAAATAGTGGAAGGCTGGCACAGATGTTAGCTCAGGGACAATCTTCATCACCAAAAACAAAAAACAAAAAACAAACAAAAAAAATGGTGGAAAAGACAGCCAGCAGAATTGGAGAAAATATTTGCAAATTACATATCTGATAAGAGACTTACCCAAACATATCCAAAATATATCGAACTCTTTCTTACAACTCAACAATAAAAGGACAATAACGCAATGGAAAAATGTGCAAAGGATTTGAACAGACATTTGTCCAAAGAGATACACTTGACCCATAAGCACATGAAAAGATGGCCAACATCATTAGCCACTATGCAAACCCCAACCACAGTGAGATAGATACCCCTTCACCCATTAGGATGGCTATGATAAAAAATACTGACAATAATAATTGTTGACAAGGCTGTGAAGAAATTGGAACCCCATACACTGCTGGTGGGAATGTAAAATGGTCTGAAAAATAGTTGGCACTTCCTCAAAATGTTAAACATGGAGTTACCATATGACCCAGCAATTCTACTCCTAGGTAGATACTCAGGAGAAATGAAAACATAAGTCCACATAAAACTTTGTACAAAGTGTTAATAGCGGCATTAGTCATAACAGCCAAAAAGTAGAAACAACCCAATGTCTACCAAATGTCTACCCAAACTCAACCCAATGGATGAGTAGATAATAAAATAAATGCTGGACTAAATAGTGGAATATTATTTGGAAATAAAAAGGAATAAAGTAATGATACATACTACAACATGGATGAGTCTTGAGCACATTTTGCTTAGGAAAAGAAGTCAGTCACAAAAGAGCACATATTGTATGATTCTATTTCGTGTGAAGTGCCCAGAACAGGCAAATCTATGGAGACAGGAAGCAGATTAGTGATTTCTTAGGGCTGGGGAAATTGGGGAGAAATGGAGAGTGACTGCTGATGAGTCTGGGGCTTCCTTCTGGGGTGATAAAAATGTTCTAAGATATGACACCCATGAATATACTAAAACCCATTGAATTGTAAACTTTAAGTGTGTGAATTGTATGGTAAGTGAATTATGTCTCGGTAAAGCTGTTAAGAAACCAGTTGGCCTTACTGGTGTGGGTTTATCTCTGGGATCCATTTTATTTCATTGATCTGTGCACCTACCCCTTTGCCAATACATACTGTCTTGATTACTTCAGCTTTACAATAAGTCTTAAAATCAATTAGTGAGAGTCCTCCAACTTTTTTTCTTCTTTTTCAGAATTATTTCAGCTGTTGTTCTTCCTTTACATTACTATATAGATTTTAGAATCAGCTTGTCTATACAAAATTTCCTCCAGGGATTTTGATTGGAACTGCATTAGATCTGTAGGTCATTTTGGGGGAGAACTGGCGTCTTAACCATATTTAATCTTCCACTTCACAAACACAGTGTGTCTCTCCACTTATTAAGGCTTCTTTGATTGCTTTCATCAGTGTTTTCAGCATACAAATCCTGTACTTGTTTTGTTAGATTTATACCAAAGTATTTAATTTATTGAGCTAATATAAATGTTATTGCTTAAAAATTCTTGGTTTTCCATTGTTTGTTTCTAGTATTTAGAAACAGGACTGAATTTGTGTTTTGACCTTATACCTTGCAACCTTGCTAAACTCACTTATTAGTAATCAGACTTTTTTTTTTGGTAGAACTTTTGGGATTTTCTACATAGACTTTCATGTCATCTATGAATAGAGACAGTTTTATTTCTTCCTTTGTAATCCGTATGTCTTTATTTATTTTTCTTATTTTATTGCATTGGCTAGGACTGCCAGTACAATATCAAATAGTAGTGAATAGAGTTGACATCTTTGCCTTCTTCCTGATCTTAGGGCAAAGTATTCATTCCTTCAGTATTAACTGTCATGTTAGCTGTAGTTTTTTTGTTACCTTTTTAGATGCCCTTTATTAAATTAAGTAAATTTTCTTCTATTTCTAGTTTGCTGAGAGTTTTATCATGGATGGATGTTGAATTCTGTTAAATGCTTTCTCTGCATCAACTGATATGATCACATGGTGTCTTCTTTAGAGTGTTAATATGGTGGATCACATTGCTTTATTTTCACATATTGAACCAGCCTTGCATTCCAGAGGTCCCTCCATGTGGTTGTGGGACTCATTTGTTTTGGTTTTTTATGTTGCTTGATTCTATCTGCTAATATTTTGTTGAGGGTTTTTGTGTCATATTGGCATTGGTGGCTGTTGATTTTCTTTTCCCTTGTGGGTTGGATTTTCCTGGCTCTTCATATGCAGAGTAATTTTGGGTTGTATCCTGCACATTCAAACATTATGCTATGAATATCTGGTCTTGTTTAAATCCCACTGAGAATGTTGATATTTTTGTTTTTGCACGCAACCAACCCAGTTGGATTCAGGCCGCAAATTCCAAATTGCCTCCTGTGGGTTGTGGTTTCAATGTCAGCTCTATTCTCAAAGCCTTTGCAGTGTCAGCTGGATCCATCCTGTGTGAGCACTGCCTAGTGGCCAGTGTGGGACTCAGGCAGTGGTCTGTCCTGTAGTTCAGTCCTCAGACTTGGTATGCTAATTAGGATCAGACCCACGCATGCACAGCTTCGGGTTGAGCCCAGAAGTCATGAACAATTTTATGGGGTTGCTTTCTGGAGCTCTTCCCTCTCCACAAGCTCTCTGGTACTTCCTGGCCCCTGGGGCTCCCCTTTTCAGTCCTCTGGCAGAAGTCTGGGGCTTTAGTCACCCCACTCTCCTGCACAATCCCCGTGACTGTGCTTGCATCTTGAGACAGACAGCAGGCCCTGGCTCTCTCCCCCTCCCCTCAAGCACGAGGGTCCCACCCTCTGGAGACCACATTTCCTCTGATTGGAGAGGAAGGTCTTCTCCCTAAAAAGGTGCTTGTGAACCTGCTGCCTCGACCGCAGCCTGGGGGGGATTGCCTAGGGGCTGCGCTGAGAAGGGAGAAAGGGAAAACCACCACCACCCAAACCAACAAACACAACCACCCCCCAAGTCCAACCCTCTCCACCGGGGTTCTCCTCATCTCTGTGAGCACTAAGATGCCCCTTTCTGGGGCCGGCCCCGTGGCTTAGCGGTTAAGTGCGCGTGCTCCGCTACTGGCGCCCCAGGTTCGGATCCTGGGCGCGCACCGACACACTGCTTCTCCGGCCACACTGAGGCGGTGTCCCACATACAGCAACTAGAAGGATGTGCAGCTATGACATACAACTATCTACTGGGGCTTTGGGGGAAAAAAGGAGGAGGATTGGCAATAGATGTTAGCTCAGAGCCAGTCTTCCTCAGCAAAAAGAGGAGGATTGGCATGGATGTTAGCTCATGGCTGATCTTCCTCACAAAAAAAAAAAAAGATGCCCCTTTCTTTCCTGCTCCCTGAGAGGGCTTCTCCTGGGGCTCTCTCTGTCCACTTTCCGTCCCCATTTCTCGTTTTCAGGCCGGGCTGAGTCCAGGTCGGGGGATTTGGGAGGAAGATCCCGAAACTCACCACCAGGCTGGTGTGCTTCAAATTCTAGCTTTCTCCCCAATCTGCCTGTTACTGTTTACTTTTCAGAGTCCTCAATGCTTCATGCATCGTCTTCTTTTTATAGCTGCCTTCAGTGGACAGGACAGGGTCAACTGTGTTTACCCCATCTCACCCAAAATGGGAACCCAGAAGATGTAAAAGAATAATACAATGAACAAACATAAACCCTTGGTCTCGATTCAGCAACTCTTACTATCTCGCCACGTTTGATTTATCTTTATTGATGTGTGTGAATAAATATAAATTTTATTCTGGACCATTTGAAAGTAAACTACAGCACCATAACAATTCACCCTGCCTACTTCATCACGCATGCTTGGGAATAGAACAGTCTCCTCTGTAAGCACCAGGCAGCCACCACACCTGATACACTGCAGTGATTCTTTTTTTTTTAAATTATTATTTATTTGTTTTTCCCCCAAAGCCCCAGTAGATAGTTGTATGTCATAGCTGCACATCCTTCTAGTTGCTGTATGTGGGACGCGGCCTCAGCATGGCCGGAGAAGCGGTGCGTTGGTGCGCGCCTGGGATCCGAACCCAGGCTGCCAGCAGCGGAGCGCGCGCACTTAACCGCTAAGCCACGGGGCTGGCCCTCTGCAGTGATTCTTGACACCATCTTTTTTTCGGTGCATATTTGCATGATATATATTTCCTATCCTTTCCCATCCCTATTCTCATGAGTTATATGTGTCTCTTGTAAATAGTACTGATTTTGATCTTTTTAAAAAGATCAGACTGATCATCTTGATCTTTCAATGGGAACATTTAGTCCATTTACATCTAATGTAATTACTGACATATTAGGGTTCAAATCTGCCATACTTTAAAGTTTTCTAACTTCTCCAGCTGCTCTATTTTTTCTTTCTCTTTTCTTGTCTTTTGGGTTGCTTATTAAAAAAAAGTTCCATTGGTTTCTTTCTACATGTTTGTAAGTTACACATTCTGTTTCTATCCCTCAGTGCTTCAGCTACAAGTTACAAGGTGCTTCCTTACCTTACCAGAGTTGATTGATACCCGCCTCTCTGTTTCCCTCTTGCTTCACATGCTGCTGTTGGTCTGTATTTTGATTTCATGTTTCCTAAAATGTTACTCTTTCTAAACATTTTTATCATTATTACATATATGGTCCGTATTCATTGAGATTCCCATGTATTTGCTACTGTCTTCGCTTGTCTTTCCCTCCTGTCTCCCTGACCTCATATCTGGGATTATGTTCTTTACTGAAGTGCAGCCTTTATACCATTTTTGCTGCAGGCCTGCTACAGCGAACTCTCAGTTTTTGTTTGTCTGAGTAAAGAGCCACTTTAGGCCAGCAATTGTATTAGTTACCTATTGCTGCTGTGACAAACTGCCACACACTTAAAGCAACACAGATTTACCCTCTTACAGTTCTGCAGGCCAGCAGGCTCACTGGGCTGAGATCAAGGCTGGTTCCTTCTGGAAGCTCTAGGGTGGACTCTGTTTTCTTGACTTTTCCAGGTTCTAGAGGCGCCTGAATTCCTTGGCTCATGGCCCCTCTTTTGTCTTCAAATCCAGCAGTGCAGCCTCTTCACATCTCTCTCACACTCCTGCCTCCCTGTTAGGAGGATACTTATGATTACACTGGGCCCACCCCAATAATCCAGGATAACCCCCCATCTCAAGGTCCTTAATTTAATCCCATCTGCAAAGTCCCATTTGCCCTGTGAGGTAACTTGTTCATAGATTTTGGGGATTAGGATGGGGACATCTCTGGGGGCCATTACTCTGCTGACCACAGCAATGATCTTCTTCCAGCAGATTAAAGACATCATCCCATTGTCTTGTGGTTTCTGCTGTTGCAACTGAGAAGTCAGATGACACTCTTTCCTTTTAAGGTCATCTGACTTTTTTATATCTGACTGCTTTTCAGATTCCTCTTTGTCTCTGGTTCTCACCAGTTTTATGTGAGATGTGAGGTGTGGGTTTTTTTAGTGCTGCTCCGGGTTGGCTGGGCTGCTTGGATATGTGGTTTGTATCTGTCAACAGGTACAGACACTTCTCAGCCATCTTCTCTGAGTATTCCCGCACCCTGGTCAGGGCCCTGTGGGATCCTAGTCACACGCAGATGAGATGAGAGCTTTTCGCCACACCCTCTCTGTCTCTCTCTGCTGTGGTTTTCATGTTTGTCTCTATGCTTCAGTCTGCATACTGTCTTCTGCCCTCTCCTCCAGTTCTTGGATGCTCTTTTCATTTGTGTTTGATCTGCTCCTAATGCTTCCTTTGAGTCCTTAATTTTGGTTGTATTTTTAGTGCTAGAATTTCTGCCTGGTTCTCTTTTCCAATATGCCCTGTCACATTCATAGTTTCTAGGGCCCTGTCTTGGACCACAGTGAACACGGCTGTTTTCAGGCTGCATCTGAGAGCTCCAGTCCCCGAGGTCTTGGGGGTTCATCTCCGTTGGGGTCAGTCTTGGTTTCTGCTGGGTGCTCCTGGAATCCAGTTTGTGGGGCAGGTTGTGTTTGAAAAATTACTTGAGCAATAATTTGAGACCTGCACTGGAGACACTTCCCTCCCTGAGGAGTTTCCTGCACTTCTGCTGGACACTGGAGGCGCAGCCTGTCTCGGGTCACCTGAAACCAAGTTCAGAGCCTGAGACCGCTGGTGGCCCCTCCCTGGGGTGTGACCCTGCCCCCTCCTGGCCTGGATGCTCTCACCCTCAGCCCCCCAGGTGCTCAATTACCAGCACACCTGGCACAGCAGCTGTCAAGTTTCTTACCTTTCCCCTCAAGGGAACCCACGCACCCATGTGACTCCCCACGACCTCTCTGTTGATTTGGTTATGCTGCATCAGCCCTCCAGGCAGGCCAGGGGCACAGAGCCCACCCTGGTGACCACATGGAGTGATGACCAATGGGAAGGGGCTGTGGCTAAGGCAGGTGGCCAGATCCCGGAGTCGAGGAGGTAGCTGGATGGAGGCCTGGCCTGGTGGTAGGTGCACAGGGCTGGGCCTGCCACCCAAAGCAAGGGCAGTGGTGTTCCAGCCAGGGGAGCCACCAGGACAATGTGCACGGTGGAGAAGTGAGGCCTAGCTAGGCTGTGAGGGGCTGTCTTGAGTGATATGGTTGGGGGGGCTGGCAGGGCCATGATGGGGGGCTTTATGGCCAGGTGTAGGATCTCGGTCCCTCATCAAGGCCATGGGGAGGCATGGCAGTGACAGGAGAGACACAGTCAGACGGGCAAGTTGGGAAGGTGAGTTATGGGTTGAACTGTGTCCCCCAAAAGATCTGTTCAAGTCCTAACCCCCAGCATCTCTGAATGTGACCTCATCTGGAAACAGGGTCTTTGTAGATGTCATCAAGTTAAGATGAGTTCTTTAGGGTGAGCCTTCCAGTAAGACTGATGTCTGTGTGAGAAGAGAGACACAGGGGGAAGGCCACGTGATGTCGAAGGCAGAAGGGACTGGTGCATCCACAAGCCAAGGCAAGGAAGCCTGGCAGCCAGCAGAGGGTGGAAGAGGCAGGGAATGGACTCTCCCCTAGAGCCTTCCGAGGGAGCACGGCATGTGTCCCAACCGCTCTGGGCCTGGCCCTCAGCTGGCACACCTCTGTCCTGAGGAAGTGGAGACCCAAGGAGAAGGGGGGTCAGGAAGGGACGGAGGGTGAGCCCCAGGTGAAGTCAGGGCAGAGACAGGCCTGGGGTTTGCCAAATGGGAGGCGAGAACTAGATGCTGGGGAGGTGGGCCTGTGGTACGCAGGGCACTGATGCGGGTTGCAGGTTTTGGGTTAGGACTGGGCTTTTTGAGCACACTCTTGGGTGAGGTGGGGGAGGGCAGAGGGAGAGAGACTGCAGAGATGGGCAGGGTGGCCCAGGGGTCAGCCCCTCCCTGATGGTGGCTGGCAAGAGGGAAAGGAGCAGGCCACACGAGGCTGTAGTGTGGGCTCGGGGGATGCTGCAGTGCTTCTGGCCCCCCTCCAACCCAGCCTGCCCCCCTCTGCCTCCCGGCCTGCCAGGAGGTGGCTGGTGTTGCCCTGGGCCGCATCCTCCCCCATCCGTGCTGCAAGGAGTGGCCTTTCGACCTAGGCCCTTTGTCCCTTGAGGCAGAGGGAGGTCTGGAGAGGCGAACCATCCCTGTGGGATCTGGGGCCCTCCCTGGGCACAGAGGCAGCTTCCGGGTCCTGACAGCACTTCCTCGAGTGAGAGCAAGTGTGTGAGTGGGCGTGGGGGCTGGTATCCCCAGCTTGCCATCCTGAGGGCTCAGCCCAATGAGCACCTCACTGCCTCATCTGTGCCTCTCATGGATGGCCCAGGCCGGGCTGCTACTCCCCTTCCCATTGGCCCCAATGCCCCCCCCCAGCCCGCAGCGCTGAGGGAGGGTGGCAGATTGGGACACCTGCACAGACCTGGCCACCTGCCCAGACCCAGGACCTGGGCACCTGCAGACTAGGCCACCCGTGTGGCCCCAGGCACCTGCTCAGGGTCTCAGTGTAAGCAGACCTGGGTGCCAGTGGGATCCTGGGTGTCCCTTCATGTCTCTGACCCTCCATCTCCCCCTCTGTCAGAAGGCAGTGGGAGCGGCTCTGGGGAGGACAGCAGGCAGGCAGTAGGTGTGCTCCCCTCCTCCGTCCTAGTGGTGGAAAGGCTGGAATGTGGGTGGCGGGCTCAGTGAGGATAGGGTGGGGACTCGGGTGGGGGCGGGAAGAAGCCTGAGTCTCCAAAACTCTAGCGTGCCCCTTGGACAGGTGGAGAAGAGGCCGAGGGCTGCCTACTGCCTCCGTCCTCCCGGCTCAGAAAACACCCGGGAAGGCTGGAGACATCCGGAACCCAGGGTCCTCCCTGGGACGCGGCAGCGAGGCCCCCACCGCACTTCCTGTCCTGTTCCCACGGGCCACGCCGAGGTCGCGTGGGTCACCTGCAGAGAGCCGGCGGTCCCGCCTGCCGCCTGTCGCAGGCAAGTGGGATCACCCTGGTGGGCGGCCTGGGTGGGGGCTGCAGGGGAATTTCAGGGCGTGAGCAGGATTGAGGCGCCCGCGGGCGGTTCTCCGGCTGTGGGTGAGGAGGGGCGGAGGGGAGACCTCCCGGGGCCTGCGCGTAGACCCTGGGGGTGTCCGGCTCCGCAGTGCCACCGGTCCCTGGCGCCGCTGCGGCGCAGCGCTGTCGCCGTGGCAACTGGCGCTGCGGAGGGCGGGGGCGCCGGGACCCTCATCCCCGCGGGCGGCGCGGAGCGTGGTGCGCGGGGCGGGGCCGCGGGCCGGGGGCGGGGCGGGCGCGCGGGCCGGGGGCGCAGCAGAGAAGAGACGCGGAGCGGAGAGGAGCGCGGCGTAGGCCCCGCGCACAGGCTCGGCGGGCGGGCCCCGCGCGGCACAGCATCTGGCCGGCGGTGGGTAGGCGCGGGCTGGGCGGGGCGGAGCAGAGGGCCTGGCCCGGGCGATCCGCATCCCCTCGGCCGCAGGGGCGGTGGGGTGCGGGGGGCGGCGCTGCAGGGGTGACGCCTGGGCCGGCGGGGCGACTGGACCAGGCCCTGCCCCCAAAGCCGGCGGAGGAGAGGAGACGCAGCTGCTGGGAGCGGCCCAACCCCTGCACCGCCCTCTGTCCGGTGGGACTGGCGAGTGCGGCCCCTTCCTCTCCCCTGCCCCTCCTCTCTGAGCACGGAGGGGTGGTTCTGGGGAGGGGGCCCGTGCGAGCACCGGAGAGGGGGCGGGCAGCTAGGGGCCTGGAGGCTCCAGAGTCTGCGAGGTCCGGGCAGCGGGGATGCGGGGGCACCAGGGCCGGCGCAGGACAGCCAGGGCAGGGGGACCTGGAGCCAGTCCTCAGGGAGAGGTCTGGTCAGGGTGTGGGGGAGGGGTGGTCAGGCCCTGGCTCTGGCTTCCTGGGGCAGGGGCTGGGGCTCCCTCTGTGAGCTCCGTCGGGATGGGGTCTGTGCCGGCACCCCCAGCCCTCAGCCCAAGTTTGATGAGTGACTGAGGGAGCGAGAGCGCCGTGGAGTGGATGGGGAGGAAAGGGTTAGCGATGCAGCGGCTATTTGGCTATTTGGCCCGGCCAAGGGCTGGAAGGAAATTCCCAGGCAACCGCTCGCTGCAGCCACGGGAGGCCCGAGTTGAGGGGCCTTCCTGGGTCAAGCGTGTCCACCCAGTGGGGATGAGAACAGTGAGTGTGTGGGTAGAGGCAGGGGCATAGGCCATGACCCCCAGGCACCCTCTACCCGAGCTGTCCCTCAGAGAGGTTGGGGGTCCTGTGTGTGACTGCGGGGACCCCTGGGAGGCGGGTGCTTCGTGGGGCAGCAGCTGTGATGAGGGCAGGGGTCGGGGTGCAGATTTGGAGGAGGGCTCCTTTCCGGGTCAGTGGGGACTGCGGTGTCACCAGGGGCAGGCTGAGCACTCGCTCCACAGTCACGGGTGACATTAAATTTTATGTCCTTGTCTAGACAGGGCAGTAAACAGAGCCCCGGGGCCAGGGGTGATGTGGAGGAGGGGGGCCTGGCTGGGAGTGAGACTGCTAGTGACTTTCAGGCAGGTGAGGGAGGGTGGGCAGACCTCTACTGTGCCCCGGGTGTGTGCACCCAGGGTGTGGGGACCCGCAGTCTGGTGTGGGACTCCAACCAGCAGCCATGACAAACAGTGCCAGGGACGTTAGAGGTCCAGGGGAGTGAAGGGCCCAAAGGGTGCCCAGGTGCGCGGTAGAGGAGGGCGGGATTCCTGAGATGCCCTGAGGGTGCAGGGGGAGGGTGGGGCAGGGGGACCACCCCCACAGTGAGCAGGGCAGGTCGGGGGCAGTGTACAGGGCAGGGGCTGCGGCCAGGACGCGAGCCTCCGAAGGCAATGGGAGCCAGGGTGGGAGCAGGACAGACAATGGTCCACACAGCCTGTGGAGGATGGACCGGAGGGGAGACTGAGTCTGCCGGGGCAGAGAGGCGAGCTGGTGGGGCTGCAAGACAGGGGTGGGAGGCACGGAGAGGCTTGTGGGATGGAATCCTCAGGACTTGGATGACTCTCAGTCTTGGATCAGAAAACTCGCCCAGAGCCCCAGCTCCCGGGATGGGGCCTGGGCCTCCGCGGGCCTCCTGCACTCCCTGAGCAGAGCGGAGGGCGCGGGTCCGCCTCTCCGCCCCACAGTGCGGCGCCGGGGGAGAGAGGACGCCCGAGCCGCCGGGAGAACGGCCTCGGGCTGGCAGCCCGGGCGTAGGGCCCAGCAGGGACAAACCACCGGGGCCCCGGGAACGCGCGCGGCGGGGAGAAACCACTTCCGTTCCTTTTCCTTCCTGGCGGTGGCGGGAATGAGGTCTCGGGTCTCAGGTGAGGCTGCAGCGCCCCCTGGAGGCCCCGCTCCCGACTCCCGGTCCCCCGGGCGCGCCTCAGCGCCTGCGTGCGAGAGGCCTCGGGCGCCGCGCACGGGGACAGCGCCCCGCGCAGGAGGCACATCTCGGGGGTTGGGGGATCCATCTCCGGACCGCACCCTCACTCTGTCTCTTCTGGTCTTCCCAGGTTCCTGAGCTCGCCGGTCGGGAGCAGTGGTGCCCTCGGGACAGCAGGACAGGCCCCGCTGCGCCATGCCCGCGGGCTGAGCGCCGCCGCCGCAGGGCCTCGTCCCGCCTCGCGTGGGGGCCGCGCGCGCCCAGGCCGAGGCCCCGGCGGCCCACCATGGTGCTGCCTCCCCCGGACCGGCGCCACGTGTGCCTGACTACGCTGGTGATCATGGGCAGCATGGCGGTCATGGACGCGTACCTGGTGGAGCAGAACCAGGGCCCGCGCAAGATCGGCGTGTGCATCATCGTGCTGGTGGGCGACGTGTGCTTCCTGCTGGTGCTGCGCTACGTGGCCGTGTGGGTGGGCGCCGAGGTGCGCACGGCCAAGCGCGGTTACGCCATGATCCTCTGGTTCCTCTACATCTTCGTGCTGGAGATCAAGCTCTACTTCATCTTCCAGAACTACAAGGCGGCGCGGCGCGGCGCGGCCGACCCAGTGGCGCGCAAGGCGCTGACGCTGCTGCTGTCAGTGTGCGTGCCCGGCCTCTTCCTGCTGCTGGTGGCGCTCGACCGCATGGAGTACGTGCGCACCTTCCGCAAGCGCGAGGACCTGCGCGGCCGCCTCTTCTGGGTGGCGCTGGACCTGCTGGACCTGCTGGACATGCAGGCCAACCTGTGGGAGCCGCCGCGCACCGGGCTGCCGCTGTGGGCCGAGGGCCTCACCTTCTTCTACTGCTACATGCTGCTGCTGGTGCTGCCGTGCGTGGCGCTCAGCGAGGTCAGCATGCAGGGCGAGCACATCGCGCCGCAGAAGATGATGCTCTACCCGGTGCTCAGCCTCGCCACCGTCAACGTGGTGGCCGTGCTGGCGCGCGCCGCCAACATGGCGCTCTTCCGCGACAGCCGCGTCTCGGCCATCTTCGTCGGCAAGAACGTGGTGGCGCTCGCCACCAAGGCCTGCACCTTCCTCGAGTACCGCCGCCAGGTGCGCGACTTCCCGCCGCCTGCGCTCTCGCTGGAGCTGCAGCCGCCGCCCCCGCAGCGTAACTCCGTGCCGCCGCCCCCGCCGCTGCATGGCCAGCCGGGCCGCCCCCACGGGCCCTCGCCCACGCGCGACGCCCTGGACACGTGACAGGGCCCACACGGCCCCTGGGGACGCCCCCGGGGCGCCGAGACTCGAGACTCGGGGCTGGCGAGGTGCGAGTTTTGCATGGGATGGGGTGGGGGCGGGCTCCCCACGGGGCCAGGTTCCGTGAGTGCCGGTGCCGGGGCCCGCTGCCGCTTCTTCATCTCAGGAATCCCTCGGACCACGGACCCTCAGCCCCCGCTCCGCCAGCCCACCCCAGCGCGTGGGCCAATGTGTGCTGCCTGGGCTGGAGCGGAAGGGGCCCCACCCCTGCCTGCTGAGGGCCTGGGTGGGAAGGGAGGACAGAGTGGGCGGAGGTCTGGTCCCTTGGGGTCTCTCGGTGGGGGCCTCGGGCTCAGAGTTTGGGGCCAAGGAGGCCTCTGTCATTTTAAAGACTCGTGTTTACAGTTTTGTATCCAAAGTCACACTGCTCTGCCTGTTTGTTGCATCCTATTCTGACGGCTGAGGGAGGAGGAGGTGGGAGGAGGGGGTGTGAGTGAGTGAGGCGGTGGGGCTGGGTCAGTCCACCTCCCGGGCCTCCGCCCAGGCGCCTCTCAGGAGCTCCTGCGTGGGGGACCATTGCTGCCCTGTCCCAGAGACACCGTCCCTCCAACTTCACTGTCCCCACCTCCAGAGGTACCATAATCCTGACTCTTCCTGAGACACCTTAACCCTATCCATCACCCCAGGAGTGCTGGCCCCATGTCCCTGCCCCCACACTGCAGACCCAGAAGTGCCCCCAAGCCCCTGGTTCTCTCCTCCCGTGCTCGGGGCTACTCCAGCTCAGGACAGCCAGAAGCCAGATAGGATCTGCTAACGGGTGCACGCTGCAGCCTAGGCCAGGAGCATGGAGCCTGGCCCACCTCACGAGACACCCGTGGAGGCCTCGTAGGCGGAGAGGACACCTTTGGCAGGCTGATCTGTGGCAGAGAGCACGAGGCATTGAAGCCCATCTGCGGGGGTTCTCCCGCCTGGCCCCTGCACTTGTGATGCTGGGACAGTCTCTGTAGCATCCGGGAGGCGCCTTTACCTCGGCGTTATGAGGCTGTTGATATGGCGGTTTGAGGATGCTTTGCACGACGACCTGGTGGTGGTTACACACATTCCTCAGGTGGCACGCGTGGCATTGTGGAGCCCCGTGGTGAGCGAGCACCTGCTCCCTGCATTCGCCTGCACTTCCCGATGGCAAGGCCCGCCCTCCCTGCCGCCCGACCCACGTGTCCATAACCGGTGGCTCCCGGAAGGGCGGGAGCTGGCAGGCTGAGCGGATCCTCGCTAAGCCCCCTTCCCACCAACCGCCGCAGGTCAGGGCGTGGCTGGCGTCCTCGCCCTCCAAGCGCGCCCCTGGCCCCGCCCTCCGGCCACGCCTTCGGCTGCACCTCTGTGCGCCGCCGGGAGCCCGCAAGGGGGGCAGGAGGACGCCCCTCCTCCGCAGCCTCGTCGGCAAGTGCAGGGGGAGGGAAGGGGGAGGGGGAGGGAAGGGGGAGGGAAGGGGGAGGTGCGAGGGAGCCTCCCGGGAAAGGCCAAGCAGGCGACAGTGTGAGGGACTCCAAGGAGTCCGCGGACACTGGTGGGGTGGGGGAGTGGGCATGCGGTGGTCTGGGGACTGTGTGGTCTGGGGAGGGGGCGGTGGGTGAGGCCTGCAGGGCCAGCTCCTATCTGAGTGTTGGGCCTGAGCCTGTCCCCTCCTCCCTCCGAGGTCAGTGCTGGCCATCCTGTCCCCACCTGGCATGTCGCTGGAGATGGACGGCTGGGAGAATGGGATCAGAGAGTGTCTATTGTGCTGCCCCTCCCTACTGCCTGTTATGATGCTTCCCCTCCCTGCCTCTTACCGGAGGAGCCTCTTGCTGGCCCTTGTGGGGTCAGCTTTGCCCTGAGGCCCCGTGCCCTGGTATCAGAGGTGGGAACGGGTATCCCCGAGCTTGGCTTGGTCCCGGGGCAGAGAAGGTGACCCCGGGGCTCACAGACCCCCCGGGCACTCCCCAGGCCTCCCGGCCTGCCCTCAGCACTGGTTGTCACTTCCCCCCTCTGCCTCCACCGGCCTCCCATGCCAGGGACCCTTGCCCTCCCTGTCCTGACTTGGTTTAATGGCCCATGTGCCCCTCTGACTGTGTCTCTGAGGGCATCTGAACAGACGTTGCAGATACAAGGGCCCCCTTCCCCCATGAGGCCCATGGCGGGCACCCGCCGTTACTGTGACCTGGGGTGCTACTCCGGCCTCCCCACACGCCTGGGGCTCGTGGCCCAAGGTCTCTGCCCTCTGGAGTCTGCCTTGGGAACGGGGTGGGGCCCGGTCACATGCCACCCCGCCCTTCCCTGGCTTCCTGAGGTGGCCTGGGTGGCCAGACGTGACAGAGAAGCTGCATAGTCACCTTGTCCTTCATCACCTCAGTCATCGGCTCACAGGTCCTGACGGGGTGTCGGCTGCGTGCCTGCCCCACGCGGACCCTGAGGCTGAGCCCAAGCAGAGGCCGTCCCTGTGCACGTGCAAGGCGGACAGTGGGGTGGCCAGACTGGGGGTGGTACAGGCAGGGGGGGTTCCGGCCGGGAGGTGCAGGGAGACCACCCTCAGGTGGGGGGTCGGGGCCGATGCCTGGGGTGGGAGAGGGAGGCCTGGTGGTGGGGGGGCCTGAAAGCAGCGTAGTGGGCATTGGGCCAGCAGACAGGGTGGGGGCAGGGGCTTGGGTTTGGGCTCCAAGAGCAGCCGGACCCCCACATCTTGTTGTAAGTGGGGAGCAGTGTGATTAGATCGGTGCTGGAGGAGGTCACCGTGTGGGGACCCCGGCTGGCTCTCGGCAAGAGGTGGTGCCGGCCGAGGAGGTCAGCAGGGAGTGGGGAGCCGCAGGGAGGTGGGGCTGTGGGACTCGGGGACCCACTGGATGTGCGGGTGAGGACAGGGAGGAGACAAGGAGGCACCCCGGCCTGAGCTGCCACTCAGTGGGGGATGTTCACTAACATGGAGGACTGCTGGGCAGGAGGTCACACGGCAGTTTGGGAGGAATCAAGAATTTCGCGTAAGACACCCCTGTGGAGACGACAGCTAGGCATTTGGGTGTTGGTGTCCGACTTAGAAGAGGGTCTGGGATTCGGCGGGTCCCCTAGAGAGTAATGAAGTAATGGGAAGAACCCCAAGACTGGCCCAGGACCCCTCAAGACTTGGAAGGAACTAGCAAAGGAAGCTGGAAGGGCCACAGGCGGACGGAGTGACAGCTCACAGGGAGCAGAGTGGATGGCTGAGTGGGAGGGGCTGGGCGCCCAGCGTGGGGTGGACAGACGTCCGTCAGGTCAACCAGGAGGCCACTGGTGACTTGACAGGACAGTGTCCGTAGATTGCGGGGTGGATGCTCCACTTGAGTGAGTTCACAAGAGCGGGAAGGAAAGTGAAGACGTGGTGGCCAGCTCCTTGGGAAGGTGTGGCTTGTGGGAGTGGTCAGTGGGAGAAGAACTGGGCAGTAGGGGTCAAGGTCCTGAGAAGGGGTGTTTCCCAGCGCTGTGCCCCTCTATGGGTTCTAGCTCACCTCTGCCATCTCCAGAGGCCTTTCTCCACTGCAACTCCTCCTCCCAGGCGAGATCAGATGCCACCTCCTCACACGTCCTTCCCCCAGACCTCTGGACAAGAGAGTCAATCAAGGGTGGAAAAGAAAACCTGGATATGGTAACAGCTGTTGTGGACAGTGAGCTGTGCCAATGCCCCAGAGTGGTACGCGCCCTTCTCCCAACTTGAGCGTCCTGGCCAGAGAGACCCTCATTTCCAGATGCCTGGGGAGCTGGCCCTGCCAGGATGTGAGGTGCTAACCTGAGCCCACCCTGTGTGTCTTGTGCCCGGACACGTGTGAGGTCTGGCTGCTGGGCCTCGCTGCTTACTGTGGCATGCTGGGCCCTAGCCCCACCGTCACCTGGGGAACCAGGCACCACCAACCCTGTGCTAAGAGAGTCCCAGCCTGGTAGCCTCCTCCAGAGAGACCTCAGAGTTAGCTAGTTTCTAGGTGGGAAGATCAGATTGTGTTTTGGAGGACATTTGTCTTCTCACTCAATGTTTGAGGCAGGCCCTCCTGGGGGGCTTCAGCAGCTTGGCCATATCACGCAGGACCCAGGCTCTTTCCGCCTTTGTTTCCCATCTTAGAGGGTTGGCAACGTCTCTCTGGGTCGTCCCGAGGGGCCACAACAGCACCGAGCTTCACATCATCTCAAAAACAGCATCCAAGTGTGGAAGGAGAGGGCAGGGGCTCCTCCTTGGGAGTCTCCCTTCTATTGGTAGGAAAGACTTTCTCAGAAGTCCCCAGCATGGGTCCCCTCAGGTCCTGGGGTCCAGATCTGGCTCCCATGACAGCCCCTGTGCTCATGGCTGGCCATGGGGAGTGGGCTACTGTGACTGGTTGGGTCTGGGGTTTGCCTGCATCCTGGATGCCAGCAGAAGACATGAGCCTCCTGGATCCGAGACAAAGGACTTCATTACTTACGGTGCAGCACTAGCACCCTCATCCTTATGTTGGTTTCTCTGCCCATAAGTCCCACAGGGTGATGGGGAGGGCTGGGTGGGTGCGGCACACAGCTGACAGTGCTCGCTTTCTCTCTGACGATACCCAGAAGGCTCTGATGTGGCATCAGAAATACTGCAGCATGGGCCCAGTTCCCCCACAGGAGCTGTGAGCTCCCCCCACAGTAAAAACCACAGTCATGATCAGTCCCATTGCTAAGATTTTCTACATAATGCCAGCATATATTTAAGTCCCCACTGAAATGTCCAATGAAACTCACACAAAGGCAGCCCATTCTCCAGGTCCGTGTCAGCATGTCAATTGCTTCCCTTCTGAGGTGGTCCCAACAGCAAGACTCAAGCCGCTCCTGAGACCTTGGGAAGTTCTGTGGTGTCCCACAGCCCAGGGCCAGCCCTGAGCAAAGTCCCACCCACCCACCATCCCTGGAGGGTGAGGGACCTCCGTGTCCGCCTTCCTGCTCCTGGAACAGTGGGATCAGACGCACCTTCACCTGCTCGCGGGGAACATGAGTCGGTTACCTCACACCACAGACACGGGTCGGTCACTAAAAAAGGGGAAAGAGCTTTGAACTTCTGACCCTTCATCTGCCGTTCCAAAGCACATTCACATTTTCTGCAGCAAAATGGGCTCATGATGATCATAACCCAATTTCGCAAAATTGAACCCACTCATCTTAAGTAACATCTAAAAGTTCACATTGTCAGATTCATTTTGTCCAGTAAGGTAACAGAGATCCACTAACTGAAAATCTCAGAGGAAGAGTCATCCTCATGGCTCAGGTTAGGATGGCCGCCATTTCTTCTGCTTTTGGGGAGTCCTTTCTGCTGATGGCCCCAGGCTGAGGAAGGAAAGGAGGCTGCAAAGTCACACTGCCACCATGACTGAAGCAAGTGGCCTAATTTGTGGTAAAAACAAGGTAATGCCATTTAACCAGAGAAAGACCAAGAAAAAAAAAAAAAACAGTCAGAGGACCTCAGGTTGGGTGCTGTCCCCAGGGGCTCAGCCTGGGGTTGGAGCCTCAGAAGTATGAACAGCTGGGTTAGGAGGGGCCCCCGGGAGGCCGAGTGGTTCCTCTACAGGGGTGGGGCTGGGGTGGGGTGCAGCTGGATTCAGGCTGCACCAGGGAGCTGAGAGCAGAGGGGGCACAGGTTCTGGAGGTGGTGTATCAGTCAGGCTTCTCCAGAGAAACAGAGCCGGTAGGATGGATATATATGGGTATAGGGAAAGATTGATTTATTTTTCTCTCTTTTTAAAAAATTATGTGTTTCACGTGTACAGCATTATAATTCGACATCTGTATACACTACAAAGTGACCACCACAAGTCTAATTAGGATCCATCCCCATACCGGTGACCTCCTTCACCCATTTCACTTACCCCGCTTCCCCTCTGGTAACCCGATGCATGAATGGATAAAGAAGATGTGGTGTATATATAATATATATTATATTACATATTATATATGTATTATATATGGAATATATGTATATATAATGGAATACCACTCAGCCATAAAAAAGAATGAAATCTTGCCATTTTCAACAACACGATGGGCCTTGAGGGTATTATGCTAAGAGAAAGAGATTTATTGTAGGAACTGGCCCATTTGATTGTGGAGGCTAAGTCCCACGATCTGCTGTCTGCAAGCCGGAGGCCCAGGAAAGCCGCCAGTGTAACTCAGCCTGAGTCTGAAGGCCTGAGAACCAGGAGCTCGGCTGTCTGAGGTCAGGAGACGGACGAGCTCAGGCAGAGAGAGCGAGGACTCCTTCCTCTGCCTTTTTGTTCTGTTCAGGCCCCCATGGATTGGACGATGCCCACCTGCACTGGGGAGAGTGATCTTACGCAGTCCACCGATTCAGATGCTCATGTCTTCCCAGGAATAACGCCTCACATGCTGTCTGCGCATCCTGTGACCCAGTCCGGTCGATGTATAAAATTCAGCATCACAGGTGGGGGGGTGGAAGGTGGGGTTGGCAGCCGAGGGGTGGGAGGCAAGGCAGAGAGAGGACTGGGGAGTATGCAGAATGAGCAACGGCCTGGATGTGGGAGGGAGGTCAAGACAGGCGAGAAGGATGCCTGCTGGGCTTGTGAGCAGGGCATTGCCGTGGACGCATAGTAGCCACCTCTTCATGGTGACAAGACCTGGATTTCCTTTGGGATCGCCCCGTCCTCTCCTCAGCTCGGCGGTTGATGGGCAGTCACCTCCATCCTCACTGGTGCTGGGTCATCTGTCAGTCACTGAGGATGCTGTGCTAACTTCCCACTGACTGTGGACTCGTCCACGTCCCCCGAGAGACACGAAACCTGAGATGACGGTGGTTAGATGACGCGAATGTTTATGTCTCTCTTCCATGCGAGTCGGGAAGGCTGTCCAGGCTGCAGGTCCATTCCACCCCATCAAGGACACACGTCCCTCCCATCTCAGGGCTCCTCCATGTGAGTCCTGCTGTCACAGGTCCTGCTGCTCTGTCCAGGTTCTCAGCCGTGGAACAGACAATGTGCTGAGACCTTGCAAGGGGACACCTGTCAGATCTCCTGGCATGGTTCTCAGAAGCCAGGACGAGACACCTGGCTAACACTCCACTGTCCCAAGCTTGGACATGTGGGTACACCGAGCTGCTGGGAGCCCAAGAAAAGGATGCCAGGGTGTCTAGGCGAAATTCGTCTCTGTAGAGGAGGGGACCATGCTGGGGCCACTTACTAGTCTCTGAGAGAGTAGCACCTGTTAACTTTGCTAGATGTTTTAGCTTTTTTTCTCCAGAGCATTTGCCCTCATTTGCATTCTCGTTTGAGGGTTCCAGTGGCTCAGCTCCTTGCCCGCCTCCTTGATGGGCCTGGGACCGTGCAGGTGCATTCGCGTTTCCTTCATCACTCCTGAGGTCGCGTGTCTTCTCATCTCTCCAGGAAACCTTCACTGCCCCTCTTCCATGAGTTGTTCATAGTCCGTCTTTCTATCGGATTGTTTTTTCTTATTGATTTGGAGGAATCCTGTGTATATTCTGGCCACAATCTCCTTTTCTTTAAACAGAGCTCAGGTGGAAAGAATTGGAGGGATCCTCAGCCTCGGTTCACGATGCACTTTCTTCAATGGTCCATGGGGGGGGTGTGCGTCTATTTACATGGTCAGTTCTTTTTTTTTTTTTT
>JABWHU010000168.1:46875803-46886845 GCA_014189135.1 Dicerorhinus sumatrensis harrissoni
TTATTTATTTATTCATTTTTCCCCCAAAGCCTCAGTAGATAGTTGTATGTCATAGCTGCACATCCTCCTAGTTGCTGTATGTAGGATGCGGCCTCAGCATGGCCGGAGAAGCGGTGTGTTGGTGCATGCCTGGGATCCGAACCCAGGCCGCCAGCAGCGGAGTGCGCGCACTTAACCGCTAAGCCACAGGGGCGGCCCAAAAGCTGGAATCTTAACAGTAACTGCATGACACTGCGGCATCCCCAGCCTGTCCCTGCCCCATCCGCCGGAGACAGCTTCAGCTGGGTCTGGGAAGCACTGTTCCTTGCCTTCCTTTGTGTACAGATTTATTGCATCTATTTGCATTACCAACATGTATGTTTTTGGTTTTAGTTGTTTTTCACTTTATGGAGAGGGTATCATGCTATATACATTCTTCTGTGACTTATTTTTTCCCTCCCCGTTTTACTGAGATTCATCTGTATTGTTGTGTGTCTGGGTTGATTCATTCTGAGTGCCCACTGTGTGAACATTCCACACTAGTCTGCCCTGTCCCCATCGATGGATATTTGGATTTTTTCCAGACTTTTGTCAGTGTGAATGGTGCTGCCATGACTATTTTTGTACATGTCTCTTGTACGTGGGCAAGCGTTTTCTTGGAAGTAAAACTGCCAGCACACGGATGAGGGGGTGGTAACCTTCACCAGGTGATGCCAAACGGCTTTCCCAAAGGGCTGCATTGGGTAGCTTCTGCCATCATGTATGAGCACCGGCGGACCCCCGTCCTCTGCCAACTTGGTGTCTTTGCGTCCAGAATTGCTTTTGGAAAATTGCATGTCAGTCTGATTCTTGGCTCTTTGTGTGTGATCTTCGCTTTTTCTCTGCAAGTCTGTAGAATTTGTCTGTGATGTTCTTGAATCCTTTGCATATGTCCAGCTGTGGACTTAGGCTTCTCACCCATGGCCCCGTCAGCTGAGGGCTCTCATCTTTCTGAGTCCTGGGGCCGAGCAGAGGTGTTCGGTTTCGAGAGCCATTGCCGCTATATCTGCTGTCTGAACCATGTCTTAGCTTTGGGCGCCAGTGGTTTGGTTGAAAGCTTACATGTGGTTGTGTTTGTCATGGTCTTATACTTCTGTCACTGAAGCTAGGTATCTGAGGGTTACTGTAAATATTCAATAAGATTACCTTTCGACCTTGTTCCCAAAACAGAAATGGATTATAATGAATTTAATCTTGTCAATTTGTTGTTTTCTCGTTTAACCTGAGGGGTGACTCAAGGGTCACAAGGATTTATGAGCTTGTTTTGCACAAGAGAAAGAATGCCTTCAAGGAAGTTACGATCACCAGATAACCAGCCCCCAGCTGCCATTGATGCTCAGACGTCTGATTGCCCAAGGGCTTATCTGGAGTGAAAGAAACACAGATTACCCCTTTGTTTTTCCGAAACTCCACCTGCCAAGCCCCTTAGCTCTATGAAAGCCCCAGCTTTCTGCTCTTGTGCAGGTGGATTTGAGAGAACCTATCCTCCTGTCTTCTCATTTTGGCCAATTCAAATAAACCTTTCTCCATCTCCAAGCATGACATCTCAGTGACTGGCTTACTGCACATCAGGCATAGGGACCTGAGATTAAGAGGTTCAGTATCATCACCACGCCTTGTGCGTCCTCAGGCTGGGTTTAGGTTCTGGCAAGTCCATGACAGGGCTCTGTCTCCCTGTCCCTTTGTTTCTGTGGGTCTCTCTTCATCACTGCTCATTGTCACACTCTCCTCTGTGCAATCAGATTGCACTGCGGGCTTTGCTTTGTGTTTTCATGGCATATGCTTCCCATCCTTTATTCTCACGCTCTCTGCCGTGGATCAAATGTCTTGTCCCCAAATCCACATGTGGGAGCCCTGAGCCCAGTGGGATGGTGTTAGGAGGTGGGGCGTCTGGGAGGTGATCAGGTTTGGATGAGGACATGAGGGTGGGGCCCCCGTGATGGGATTGGTATCCTTATAAGAAGAGACCCCAGAGGGCTTTCCCTCTCCACTACACGAGGAATGGCAAGCAGGAGGCTGTCTGCAAGCCGTGAAGGGGGTCCTCAGTGGGACCTGACCATGTCCGTCCCCAGTCTCTGACTTCCCGCCTCCAGGACTGTAAGAAACAACTGCCTGCTGTTTAAGCCACTTCTGTGATGTTTTGTTAGAGCAGCCCGAGTTGACCAAGATGCCCTCTGTGCAGTTCTGTTTCAGTCGTGGACTTTGTAATTTAAAGTCTACATGGAAATCTCTGTTTGAAAAGGAGAGCTTAATCCATATTCATTTATTGTGAATTCCGATGTATTTGGACCTATTTCTACCACTTCGTTTTGTGCGTGTGTGTCATCCTTTTCTTTACCCTGCCCACCCTGTCCGCTGCCTTGGCCACGTTTTCCATCATACTTTTTATCCTCTGCTGGTTTGGAAAGCAGAATTAAAAAAAATTCTTCTATAATTCACCATTGAATTTTTTTGAGGGTGGAAAATTTAGTCACTAATATTTTTTCTGGTAAAATATGCATACCATAAAATTTACCATTTTAACCATTTTCTCAGTAATTTTATTGAGATCATAATGATTTATAACATTGTGTAATTTCAGGTGTACATTATTATTTATCAATTTCTGAATAGACTTCATCGTGCTCACCACTAGTTGTCTAATTTTTGTTCGTCACTGTACATATGTGCCCCTTTACCCCTTATGCCCACCCCACAACCCCCTTCTCCTCTGGTAACCACTGGTCTGTTCTCTTTATCCATGTATTTGTTTAATTTCCACATATGAGTGAAATCATGTGGTGTTTGTCTTTCTCTGGCTGGCTTATTTCGCTTAACATCATATCCTCAAGGACCATCCATGTTGTTGCAAATGGGACGATTTCATCTTTTTTATGGCTGAGTAGTATCCCATTGTGTATATATACCACATCTTCTTTATCCATTCATCAGTCCATGGGCACTTGGGTTGCTTCCACATCTTGGCTATCGTGAATAATGCTGCAATGAACATAGGGGTGCATAAGTCTCTTTGAATTGTTGATTTCAAGTTCTTTGGATAAATACCCAGTAGTGAGATAGCTGGATTGTATGGTATTTCTATTTTTAGTATTTTGAGAAATATTCATACTGTTTTCCATAGTGGCTGCATCAGTTTGCATTGCAACCAGCAGTGTATGAGGGTTCCCTTTTCTCCACATCCTCTCTAACACTAGTTGTTTTTTGTCTTGGTAATTATAGCCATTCTGACCAGTGTAAGGTGATATCTCATTGTAGTTTTGATTTGCATTTCCCTAATAATCAGTGCTGTTGAACATCTTTTTCTGTGTCTTTGGCGATCTGTGTATCTTCTTTGGAAAAATGTCTGTTCAGATCCTCTGCCCATTTTTTGATCAGGTTGTTTGTTTTTAAGTGCACAGTTCAGTGGCATTAAGTACATTCACATTGTTGCACAGCCACCACCACCATCATCCCCAGAACTCTTTTCATCTTTTAAACCTGAAACTCTGTCCCCATTAAATACTAACTCCTCATCCCCTCCCCCAGTCCCTGGCATCCTCCATTCTGCTTTCTTCTCTATGAATCTGATTCCTCTAGGTCTCTCATATAATGAAATCATACAGTATTTGTCCTTCTATGTCTGGCTTATTTCACTCAGCATAATATCTTCAAGGTTCATCCATGTAGCAGCATGTGTTGGAATTTCCTTCCTTTTTAAGGCTGAATAATTATCCCACTGTGTGGATGGACTACACACCACTGAATTTTGACTTGTACACTTAGCTGTGAGCTTTTCTAACCAGGTATACAGGTACTCAGAGTCTCGACCCTCCTTCCTGGCACTGTAGGGGTTTTAGCCACCTTAATTCCTGTTGAACCCCACTCACCCCAACTAATTGTTGTTTAGATTTTTGGTTTACCTTAAAAATGCAAAATTCAGTTGATCTTTCACTGTGAATTACCTGGTTAAATTTATGAATGCAAATTCAGTTGTTCTTTCACTGTGAATTACCTGGTTAAATTTATGAATGTATGGCATGCATTTCTGTTCCCACTGCGTCCCCGGCACCCCACGCCTTCCCCACGGGTCCACCCGGCCTCCTGTGCAAGAACAGTCTTAGTGCTGCCCCCAGGGCCTCCAGCGGCCATTCTGTCTTCTTTAGGATCAGCATCCCGACTCTAGCTTGAGGCTCGGCTGCTGGATTGAAGAACCCCTTCCTCAAACTTCCTCCTCCTGCTGCTGGAATGTGTGCACAGTGGCGGGTTTGAGAGCCATCTGGGTCACATGCTGAGGATGGGAGGCTGGACTCTCACACTGCCCCACCCGCCCTGCGCTGCTTCTCCCGACTTCCTCCATGCCAGGGAAGTGTGAAGTCCGCCCTTGTTGAAGCCTGTTCCTGACTTTCTTTTGGTCACACACAGATGAATTCTGTCCTACCTGAACCAGAAGGGTCTGTGGGTGGAAGTCCTCTTAGTCCCCATGTGTCTGGCATGCCCCTTCTTGCCTTCCGTCTTAAGTGACACTTCACGGCAGTTACTGTGAATCGGCCCGTTCGTCTCCTGTACTGACGAGGCTGCAAAGCAAAATAATCCAAGACCAGCTCTGCTGAGCACGTGACAGTTCTGGCCAGAGGGACAAAGGGCAGACATCCCTTCCCAAGTTCAAAAGCCACTCTGAGAAAGTTTGGCGGTTTCTTATAAAGTTGAACTTGCAGTTGTGATGGGACTTGCCACCCTGTCCTGGTGCCAGCCCAGGCTTTGTCTGGGTCCAACGCCCTCACTGCTGCCTTCCCCTGTCCTCTGCACTCACCCCTGAGATGCCCACTGTCGCGATCCCACTGCCCTGGGCCCCAGTCTCTCCATGCTGCACTGAAAGCTGGGTGTCTTGTGTTTCCCCTGCTGCTGACTTAGATTTTAGTTTTAACTGGATCACCACGTCCTGGTCTGTGTTCGCCCCTGGCTCCTTTTCCACCCTCTGGCCCTGGTCAGTCTAGTGTGTTGGTTACACTCGACTCCGGGTTCAGGTGTCAGCTCTGGCACTGCAGGCATGCCCCTGGGACAGCTACGCTCACCTCCTGTGACTGGGTGCTGGGAGGACCTGCGGACAGACCTGGTGTGGGGAAGGGGCCAGGGACCGTCTGCCACCACCGTCTGTGTCCTTATTTCAGTGGGGTTTCGGGAGGGAACATTCATAAACGGAATGTTCAACCCTTACGCTTCACTGGAAGTCTCAAAAAACAAACTCTCAACCTTTCACTAAATCGAAAAGGAATAATGTGGGTGAAACGATACATATGTTGGACGAGTGATGGGGTGTGAAACTGCACCTGGTAACATTTGCTCTGGGCAAACCTTGGCAGGGAAACCAGCTCCTCTTGACAAAAGCTAGTTCTGCAAGATTTTACTAAGGAAAGTCGCACTTGACAGTCATCACGGCCGCAAAAGAAAACTCAGCGACCAAAGCCACAAATCAGTGAAATGTAACGAGGATGTATGATGGCCATGAATCCAGATTTCACTGTAAAATTTCTTGGAAAAGAATCTGTATTGAGTTTTTATGCAGTAAGGCTGAAAACGGAGGCCATCGGACATGGTTTGACGGCGGTGTGGAGGACTGGGGATTTTTCCACTGCCGTTACAGCTTTTCGCTCCCAGAGAGGCCTCCTCTGTGGGAGCTGGCGCTGTTGGCGCCGCGTTGTGGGGAAAACTCGTGAACGATTTAGAGCGTGAACACAGGTTATAGTGGAGAAACCTGGGAGGTGGGGCTGGGCTGTGTGAGCAGGTCCAGCCAGTGCAGGGGTGAGAGCCCAGGTGCTGGCCCAGGATGTGTCTCTGCCCCGTGTTTGTGGGCAGCACGTACGCCCCAGTCCTGTGCAGGACGCACCAGAGGGCCCCCACCCCACCTTGTCTTTGGGCACAGAGGCTGAGCTGACTTCAACTCCTAGGAGGAGAGGCTCTGCACCTGTGGGAGACAGGTGTCCTGCAGGTGAGTGGGCGGCGTGCAAAGCAGGGGAGAGAGCAGGGCGGGGAGGCAACGTAGAGGGACCCTGCCCTGGTGGGGCTGTGTCAGGGTAGGCCTCCCCACCAAGTGACGTTACGCTGGGACTTGACCACGAGCAGGCTTAGCTGGGAGTAGAGGGGGGACATTTATTCTGGCGAGCGAACCACCCTCAAATCTCACCTCACTGAGAGCCCCACTTGGCTGTGGTGGGGGCTGGCAGAACGTGCAATGGCTCAGGATGGCCACAGGGGGCTCCTGAGCCTAAGTTTTGCCTGGGCGGCGGAACCGCCCACTGTGGGGACCCCGCCCATCTGGAGGCTGCACAGGCCGACCTGCCAGTGCTACCCCCACCCGGCAGAGCCCTGACAGGCCCCAGAGGCTGAGCTTGCTCCTGGCCCCTGGGGCTGGCCAATGCTGCTGATCAGAGCTGGAGCCCTGACTCTGGTCTGTTAGAGGTGGGGCTGTCACAGGACCCCTTCTGCTGCTCTGTTGCATTGAGGCCCTGGCCAAAGGGCTGAGGACAGAAGCAGTGTGTTTTGTCATTTCTGGGCTGAAGCAGAACCTGTCAGCCTTCTTGTGGTGACCGGCAAGGCTGCAGGTTTGAGGGTCAGCTAAGGAAGGGGGCCTCCTCATCCTGGGTCTCTGAGTGGCCACATGGAGCTGATTCTAGGGACCCACATCAGACATGGAGCGAGAGCAGAAATACACCTTTGTTGCTTCTGCTGCTGAGTTTGGGGAGGGTTGGTCATGGCAGCACAGCCTCACCTTGCCTGACTGACCCTCCTCCTCACAGACTGAGCCCCTGAGATCAATCCCACGTGAACTTGATGCTAACCACACCTGAGCCGGGACCCTGGCCCTGGACGTGATGCCCAGGCAGCTGGCCCGTCACAGACGGGACCTGGGCCCCAAGCAACATCCCCGGCACATCTGACCCACACTCCACAGAACCGAGCTGCACAGCCATACTTAACTGTGGAGGGTGTGTGTCCCCAGGATGGAGGGGCACCTGCTCGGTCTCTTATCAATACGTCACAAACATCATTTTGCATGAAAAGATTTCAAAGAATTCAAACCCACGTGTCCAGCACAAAGAGTTCTGCAGAGGCCCGCTTTCCACCTCAGAATTCTCTGCTCTCCCAGGGTGAGTTGATTAGGTTTGGGGCAGGTGGTAAACTTCTCACTGAACCCTGTTTTTTTTTTTTTTTGAGGAGGACCAGCCCTGAGCTAACATCCCAATGCCAATCCTCCTCTTTTTTGCTGAGGAAGACTGGCCCT
The DNA here is from genome assembly GCA_014189135.1 of Dicerorhinus sumatrensis harrissoni. Classification (NCBI taxonomy): domain Eukaryota; kingdom Metazoa; phylum Chordata; class Mammalia; order Perissodactyla; family Rhinocerotidae; genus Dicerorhinus; species Dicerorhinus sumatrensis. The sequence continues at coordinate 46,883,080 of JABWHU010000168.1, forward strand.
GGGCAGACATCCATGCCCATCATCCTCTGCTTTACATGGGACGCCGCCACAGCATGGCTTAACAAGTGCGCCCGGGGTCCGAACCAGCGAACCCCGGGCTGCCGCAGCAGAGTGTGTGCACTTAACTGCTTGCGCTACCGGGCCGGCCCCTGAACCCCGTTTTTGAAACACAGATCTGACTCGTGACGAGCTTCGGGGCCAACGCAGATGATCACAATCACTTACGTTTAAAGTGCCATTGTGTTAGACAGCTCATAGGTGATTTAATACTGTTCTTTTCCATGAAAATTTTATGACGACGTGTAACCCATAAAAAGGACGTATGTGCTGTTATGCGCCCGCAGTTTAGGGCCTGATATAGTAAAATGAACACTCACATACTGCAGCCAAGAGCTGCCTGGGAAGATGGAGAAAATCCTCACCAATTGTCTTCTTGTCTTTCCCTCTTGCCGCCTGACTCTGGAACTCGGCAGGAGCATCTGGGACCAGGTCCTTCAGGTAACTTCCAGGGTGGCCGCCCAGCTCTGCGGGAGGCAGAGTTGATGGAAATGGTGGGCTGACCAGGGGCTCTGGGTGTTCCTGTGCTCCGCTGGGGCCCTTTGTTGTCCTCATCTGCACCCCTCTCCACCCGTCTCCCTGCCTTTGCCCAGGGCCCACCCGCCTGTGCTCACCTCACTGGCTCAGCCAGCGGGGAGTCCTGCGGTAACACAGTGGGAGGGAAGAGAGGGAGGCCAGGGTGTTATAGGTGGGGTCCCTCTGTGTGGGTCACCCTGAGCTGGCCGTGTCCCTGGACTGGAGGCCATTGTCCTCCAGAGGTGGTCAGAGCCACACAACTCTCTTTTCTTCCCGGATCCCCCTCTCTTTGCTGGGTCTGGGGGCTGCTTCACCACCAAGGCCAGAAGGTGAAGCCTGGCCAGAAGGGTAGCTTGACAATGTGGTGACCAACAGGAGGTGCAGTAGCCACCTGAGGTGGCCGGGCCCCTGGCACTGACACACACCTCTCGCTCCTGCACTCACAGGACCCACCTGCACCAGGGTGTGGTCTGTGCCCTAACTTGATCCATATCCTAAGACAGAGGAACCGAATGAGCTCATGGGCCAAGGTGACAAGACGCCAGGAGCACACTGCCACCTTCAGGAAGGACAGTGCACGTGAGGGCCTGTGTGGTCTGAGGCAGGAGAGTGACATCTGGACCAAAGACTGAAAGTCAGTGTGGTGATGTCCCTGAGGAGGTAAGGGCCAGTGTGAACAATCGAAACAAGACCCAGGAAACACAAAGAAGGACTAAGTGGAAATATCAGGTATGAAAAAATAGTAATTGAAGGAACGTGACAAATGAGATGTGGCGGATGGATACAGCTGAAGAGAGAATCAAGGAAAAGGTAGATGAGGTGGAGGAACCTTCCAGAAGCAGCCAGGGGGTATGGGAAATGGAAGGACAGGGGCCACCACAGACCAACAAGGAGAAGTGGGCGAGAGGAGAGAAGAAAAATGAGATGACTTTTCAAAAATCAAAAATGAAGGACTGCATAGAATTCCAAAAGGAGATATGAGGAAAACCCACACCTAGTCGCAATTATGGCAAAATGTAAGAATATTTGGAAAAAAGAGAAAACTGAAAAAGTTTCAGCAAAAGAGAAGATCGCGAAAAAAGGAGTGAGAACCATCTTGATACCAGACTTTTCAATATAACTGGATGCATGGAGACTACAGAGCAGTATTTTTCAAGTATCGAAGAAGAAGAACTTTGCACCTATGATCTTACATCCAGCAACTTTTCATTCAAATGTGAGTGTGTAATAAAAACTTTTTTTTTGGTGAGGAAGATTGGCCCTGAGCTAACATCTGTGCCAGTCTTCCTCTACTTTATATGTGGGTCACCACCACAGCATGGCTGATGCGTGATGTGGGTCTACGCCCGGGATCTGAACCTGTGAACCTTGGGTGCTGAGGTGGAGCGTGGGACTTTAACCACTTGGCCACAGGGCTAGCTCCTAAAAACATTTTTAAACAAAAGAGGCCTCAGAATCCTTGCTGTACAGAGACCCACACTGAGAACCCTTCCAGAGGAAGTTTTTACAGAAGGGAAAATTCCAGGAGCTGTTGCAAGATGTAAAGAAGTAAAGGAGAGTAAAGTTATTGTTGGAAAAAGAAGATCATCAAAACGGAGAAGAGAAAATATGTCTACAATGACCCAGAACTGGAATTCTAGAAAATATCAATACAATAGGGGATGAGGGTAGACTTATCAAGAAACAAAAAGATTGTGCTAAATTGTGTGTCTGTTGAGAGGATATGAATATAAGTAAATTCTATAAATGAAGAGAGGTAGCTGAAAGCAAGTCTTAAAAGCAGTCACCATAAATATTACAAAGTATAACTTTTTAAACCAGCAAAATAAAATGAAATCTGCTCAATGGAAAGCAGGAAATGAGGACGAAAGAAACAAAAAGAATATACCATAAAAGAAGAAATAAAACGTTATTGTAGAACTAAGACATACCACACTTGTAGTTACAATAAATATGAATGCCTTAAACTAATGAATTAAAAAGTAGAGATGCTTTTATTGGGATAAAAATCAAGACCAACTTTATAATGAAAACAAAACAAAATAAAACAAAACAAAACAAAAACTAGAGAAGTTGAAAAGTACGAGGATAGAAAAATACACATTAGGAAAATATGAACCCAAAGAAGGCCACAGTCAGAGCAGGGAAACAGGCTGGAGAGGGGTGCTTTTTTTGTTGTTGTTTTCAGATCTTTAAAAAATTTAATACACATTTTATTTAGAATAGCTTTAGATTCACAGACAAACTGGGAAGAAAGTTCAGAGTTCCAGTTTCCCCTGCTATTATCGTCTCACATCACCACAATACATTTGTCATCATTAATGAACAGGTATTGATACATTGCTATTACCTAACATCTATACTTTATTCAGATTTCCTTACTTTTTAGCCAATGTCACTTTTTTTCCTGTTCCAGGATCCCATGCAGGACGCCACATGATATCTGGTCGTCACTGAGGTTCCTCTTGGCTGTGACAGTTTCTGATTCATGACAGTTTAGAGGAAACGGGGCAGGTGTGTTGTAGACTGCCCCCTGATGGTGGGCGTCTGACATTTCTCTCAGGATAACACTGGGTTATGCATATGGACGGTGTGGGTACATGCTGTTCACATGACTGTCACCCTGCATGTGGATCACCTGGTGGGGCTGTGCTGTCAGGTTTCTCCACTGGAAAGCGACTCTCCCACCCACTTTCCACACTGTCATCTTTGGAAGGAAATCACTCTACAGATCCCACACTAAGGGTGGGGTCACCCTCCAGCTCCTTGAGGGCAGAGCTTCTACATGACTTATTGCAGGGAGATGTGTCTCTCCTCCACATTTACTTTTTATTCAATTCTTTACGTATATCAGTGTGTACTCAGGGGTATCTATTTTATACTTTGGGTTATTATCTCATATTATTTAATTTTGAGGCTCAGTGGCTCCAGCTCTGGCTGTGGGTGCTCAGCAGTCACCCTGGCCACAGGGGATGTATAAAGAGGCGAGTCACAGGGACCCTCTGCTCTCCTGTTGGGACGAGACCCCTGTCATTCGATGCCCTTCATGTCCGGGTTTCACCTCTGTCTTTTGGTGGCTCACCCAGGAGCCGTCACTATGGGGTGTGGTCTAGGCCATGCTTGTCTGGGGTGTCTGTGAGTTTGGGTCTCTCTCGCTCTTGCTCCTTAGGACTTTCTTGGGGATCATTTTTCT
>JABWHU010000168.1:46889906-46900472 GCA_014189135.1 Dicerorhinus sumatrensis harrissoni
CCCAGGCTCAGCCCTGACACCATCCCCCTCCAGGCCGAGCTTGCCACAATAGGATGCCCCTCGGCCCTCGGCAACCCCTCCCCCCCGGCTGAGTAGGCTGTGCCTGTAGTGAGTGGCCACTCTGAGGGCAGCGTGTGGAAACATCGGGTGATGCCAGGTGGCTGGACACTGAGATTGCTGTTGGGAGACAGGGCGAGGACTCCCCTCTCCTGGTCACCTGTCCTGGCACCTCCTGGTGGGGGTCACAGTGGGGCATGGGGAAGTGGAGGGGGAGGAAGCTGGGTCTGTGGGGGCCACTCGGGCCTCGAGGGGGAGGGTCTGGTGGTGCTGGGCCAGGAGGGGACTGGCTCCCTAGATGACAGGGACTCACATTTGAGGATGCAGGGGCCTATGGGTGCTGCAGGGGCTGCCTCTCCAGCTCTCACACCCGCACACATGTGGGGTTTGTCGCTCATGAGGGCCGACATTGTAGATGACAGATTTTCTGTCGCATCTAGAGCAACAGTGATAAGTAACAGCCTTTAGAGTTGATGAGGCTGCTGGTGAGGATGCTCATGCGAGTCCCCATTGGTGAAGAGGAGGCCCCTTCACGTCTGCGTGGAGACCTGAGCTGAGGTCTGGTGACCCGCTGGTCCTCTAGGGCTTTGTCACACATGGCCCAGACTCGGGCCCGAGCCACTGCCCTGCCTCAGTCTCAGGCCTGGGGTCAGGGGTTCAGGCTCAGCTGGCTTTCTTGGCCCTTTGGGGCATTGATGGTCACTTGAAGGTGTCAGCTGGTGGCAGGCTCCTCCCAGACCCAGGCGAGCTCCTGGGGCCCTCCCTTCCCCGTGGTCTCTCCAGCCAGCAGTCGGACAGCTCACACTGGGGCTCAGGCCTCTCAGTCTCCTGATGGCCAGGCCTGGCGTGGTGCCCGAGGAATGTTCTCGGCTGTGGAAAGCAGTCACAGGCCAGCAAGGGGCAGATGCCACCTCCTGCCAGGCCGCCTTGAGCCCTGTACAGACGGCTTCCCTCTTGTGTGCAGTCCTAATGCTAGTATCTGCTGAATGCTGTCTGCAAGCCTGGGCCTGAAGAACGGCAGTGTGTGTGCATCCACACTGAGATCATTTTACACTCACAGGAACTGCGCAGGAACAGCACAGATGGTCCTGATCTCCTGCCCTCACTCCTGTAAGTGGTGCCTCTGAACACACTGGCCCCCTCTGCACGGATACCTATTTGTCATGGCTCCTAGGATGGCTCAGTGGGCAGAGCTGGGAGACATGTGTGTGAATACATGCACACACACACACATGTGCACACACACTCACGCGTAGGTCTGTTTGTGCATCTTGCTCTGCTGAGACCCCCACCTGGCTGGCACTGGCCAAGTCTCTGGACCCTGGCTCTGGCAGAGCATGCGGTCACAGAGAATGGCCACTAGGGGCTCTGTTCTAACAAAATTCTGTGATGTGTAACACACAGAACATGTGTGATATTACACGCACACACAGTCTAGGGCCTGACACTGCAATGAACACTCATGTGCTAACAGCCCGGCTTGAGAAACAGAGCATTAGGGGCTTCCAGTCCTCCCTAGTTGCAAAACACAAGTGAGTGGCAGCTCCCGCCCCCACATCAACCCTGCAGAATATATGTCCACAGAGGGACCCTGGGTTCTAGGACAGGGCCGCCCACTGGGGCCTGCAGATCCTACACTAATGGGGAGTGAAATTCCAGCTCCTTGAGGGCGGAGCTTCTACACGACTTATTTGAATTTTTCTGCGGGGAGATGTGTCTCTCCTCCACATTTACTTTTTATTCAGTTCTTTACATGTATCAGCGTGGATTCAGGGGTATTATTTTATACTTTGCTTATTATCTCGTATTACCTTATTTTGTGGCTCAGTGGCTCCAGCTCCGGCCGTGGGTGCTCAGCAGTTGTCCCAGCCACAGGGGATGTATAAAGAGGCAAGTCACAGGGACCCTCTGCTCTCCAGTCAGCACGTGACCTCTGTCATTTGATGCCCCTCATGTCCGGGTTTCACCTCTGTCTCTTAGTGGCTCACCCAGGACCCATCACTCTGGGGTGTGGTCTAGGCCATGCTTGTCTGGGGTGTCTGTGAGTTTGGGTCTCTCTCGCTCTTGCTCCTTAGGACTTTCTTGGGGATCATTTTTCTTGTTTCTGACACACCCTGTGTTTGTGTGAAGTGTCACATTTTGCCCTGGTTCCTGTAGGTGGCTTTGCAGGGTGTGGGCAGTTGGTGGACGTGATGTCCAGGCTATTGGAGGCGATGGGGGCAGCCCTGTGACCTCTCTGCCCGGGTCTCTGATACCCGGCTGGTCTGCTGCACGTGCGATGGTGCAGGGTGGCCACCAGGGAGCTCCTGAGCATCACTCTGTGGTCACTGTGGGGACGGGACCAGTCACTGTGGGGACGGGACTGGTCTGGAGGTGCCATGGCTGCACGGACTGATCTGCCCATGTGATGGAGGTGGACTGAGCCCTGACTGGCACCCACAGCTGAGCCTGCCCCTGCCTGGTGTGCCAGAGTCCGCCGTTGGACATGGGTCTTCCCTTCGGCTCGTCCCGGCCCTCTGAGCTCCTGGGACATTCCAAGGTGAGAGGCCACAGGCTGGCACTCACCTGCAGGTCTTGCTGTCCCTCAGGATCTGAGAGACCCCTGGTGTCTCTGCAGGGGGCCCCGCCCAGACCCTGAGGACCCCGACATCCATTAGATGGTGTAGCAGGGGGCAGGAAGGGGCCCTGGGGGCTTCAGGTGGGAGCCAACTGCTCCTCGGTCCTGCTGACACCCCACACTCCCTCCCTTTGTTGTTAGAAACACGTCTCCCAAAGTGCAGTGATAGACACAGCACCCCTACTCACCAGAGGTATGGGGCGCCCGCCCTCAGACCATCCCCCTCGGGCCCAGGCTGGGCCCGGACCCATCAGGAAAGCTGACACAGCTGCAGTGGACACACCTGATGAGGCAGGTGCGCAGGCAGAGGACCCGGCTCCCCCACAGGGCAGCGCCCCAGATGTGCCTGCACCCAGTCTGACCCTCCTTAAGGTTGTACTAAGGACCACAGATGCCACCTCCAGTAAAGGCCGTGGGGTGAGGATGGGGACCAGAATGCGCACACTGACTGGGTCCAGCCCTGGACCCCAGGCCAAACTCGGCTCCCCCTGTGCCTCCCCCTCCCCGGTTGTATTGGTCATGGCCTCTGCCTCATCTCTGCCACTTGCTCCTGTCCCTTGCCCTCTGCCCTCTCCCCCCTGCCCTCTTCTCTCCTCCCTCTACCCCTTCCCCTGTGCCCCCTGTCCTCTGCCCCCTGCCTGTCCAGGAGCCCCAGGTCTTGGAAAAGCCTCCTATTGGCTGAGGGCATGCGATGCTGCTGACGGCCACACGGGGGCAGCAGAACTTGGAGTGTAAGGGGTCCTGATGTCCAGCATGGGCTGCTGGGCTGGGCGTTGTGGCCGGGAGTGCATGGAGGCCGGCCCCAGTCTCACCCTGACGAGGGACCCAGACTGAGGCCTGACCCCAGCCCCAGGCTCAGCCCAGACATCGTCTTGGGTGTCTGGCCTGTGGGGCATCTGCCCTGACTCCCCAGGCTGATGGGCCCTGACCCCTCCCTGATCCATGCAGACCCTGCCCCCCAACCTGAACCCCAACCACAGGGAGGGCCCTGGTCAGCGCCTCCCTGCCTTCCTCTCTGGCCATCTCAGCTGTCCATTGAGAAATCCCCCTGGCCCTCATTACAGACTGGGGCCCACCCAGGCCCGAGACCCCTCTCCAGGCTTTGTCCTGCCTCATCATAGACAGGGATGGGGCCTGCTCTGGGTCACAGAGGGGGTCCCCATTGTCCATGCCCCGAGGGTGGGGGAGGGAGCTTCCCCCTGGTCCAGGTGGGAGATCTGGTGAGTCTCTGAGCAGTTATGAATAACCTGCTCACCTGGCCCAGAACTGAGTCCTGCCCTGGCCCTGGGAGGAACTCGGACCTGCCCCAGCCTGAGCCCCGACGCTGGCTGGAGCTCCAGGGGACCCCTGACCCCGCTGCAGCCTGCGCATGCATTACCCAGAGAGCTGGCTGGGCGGATCCCTGGTGGCTGTGGGGGAGGGGTCTGGTGACCCGGGATGGCAGAACTGCCATGGTGTAGCATGGCCACCAGGGGGCTCCCAAGCTTCACTCTAGGGTCACTGTGGGGACCGACCGGTCTGGAGGGGCCATGGACACACAGCTGGTATTGCCAAACGTCCTCCTCGGGGACACCTGGGAATGACTGCCTGCCCGGAGTCTCCTGCAGCTGAACTTGGGACAGGCGTGCTGAGTGGGGCCCAACATGTGCCTTCACATGTTACAGGGCTCAGGGAGCGTCCCCCAAACTGCAGTGATAGACACAGCATCCCCACCCAGCAGTGGGACTGGGTGCCCACCCTCAGACCTCCCCTGTCAGGCCCGGGCTGGGCCTGGAGCCGTCAGGACAGCTGACACAGCTGCAGTGGACACACCTGACGAGGCAGGTGTGCAGGCAGAGGACCCGGATGCCCCTCAGGGCAGGTGTGCCTGCACCCGGTGTGACCCTTCCTTAAGGTTCTAGGGACCAAAGAGACCACCTCCAGTAAAGGGCGTCGGGCGAGGATGGGGACCAGAATGCACACACAGACTGGGCCCAGCCCTGGGCCCCAGGGTGAACCCAAATTGCCCACTCCCGCCCCCCCCACCGGTGGTGTTGGTCATGGCCTCTGCCTCCTCTCTGCCCCTTGCTCCTGTCCCCTGCCCTCTGCCCCCGCCTGTCCAGGAGCCCCAGGTCTGCCAGGAGCCTCCTATTGGCCGAGGGCATGCGATGCTGCCGACGGCCACACAGGGGCAGCAGAGCTTGGAGTGTAAGGGGTCCTGATGTCCAGCATGGGCTGCTGCGCTGGGTGTTGTGGCGGGGAGGGCACTGAGGCTGGCCCCAGACTCCCCCTGACGAGGGCCCCAGACTGAACCCTGACCCCGGCCCCAAGCTCAGCCCCGACACCGTCCTGGGGGTCTGGCCTGTGGGGCATGTGCCTTGACTCCTCAGTCGGCTGAGCCCTGGCCCCTCCCTGATCCATGCAGACCCTGTCCCCCAACCTGAACCCCAACCACAGGGAGGGTCAGCGCCTCCCTGCCTTCCTCTCTGGCCATCTCAGCTGTTCATTGAGAAATCCCCTGGCCCTCATTACAGACTGGAGCCCACCCAGGTCCTGGACCCCTGTCCAGGCTTCTTCCTGCCTGGTCACAGAAGGGTACAGGGGCTGGCTGTGGGTCACTGCACATGAGGGGTGCCCGACTGCTATGCCCTGGGGGAGGGAGCTTCCCCCTGGTCCGGGTGGGAGAGCTGGTGAGTGTCTGAGCGGTTGTGACGAACCTGCTCACCTGGCACAGAACTGAGTCCTGACCTGGCCCCAGGAGGAACCCGGACCCACCCCAATGTGAGCCCCAACCCTGGCTGGAGCTCCGGGGGACCCCTGACCCCGTTGTAGACTGCCCAGGAGTTGCCCACAGAGCCAGCCGCCCAGAGCCCACGTGGCTGTGGGGGAGGGGTCTGGTGAGCCGGGAACGCAGAGCTGTGATGGCGCAGGGTGGCCACCAGGGGGCGCCTGAGTCTCACTCTGTGGTCACTGTGGGGACCGGACTGGTCTGGGGGGGGGCGTGGCTACACAGGTGGATCTGCCCATGTGACTGGGGTGGACTGAGCCCTGACTGGCGCCCACGGCTGAGCCTGCCCCTGCCCTGTCTGCGTCTGGCCACCTGCCCTTCTGTCTGGATGCCGCTAAACCCTCTGCCCCTGGTGTTTGGCAGGCTCACCTCCCAGTGTCCGGACACACATTTGGTTTTGTTTAGTGTCATGGGATAAACTGTGTCCCCAGTTCCATCTGTTGAAGTCCTAACCCCCTGGACCTCAGATGTGACTGTATTTGGTGATCGAGTCTGTAAAGAGGTGATTATGGTGAAACGGGGTCACTAGGGTGGGTCATAATCCCAAAGGACTGGGGTCCATATTAGAAGAGGGATCAGGACACAGATACACACAGTGGGATGACCACGTGAGGACATGGGGAGGAGACTGTGTCTGCACGCCCAGCAGAGAGGCCTCGGGAGGACCCAGCCCCAAGACACCTGATCTGTAGTGGGAGACGCCCAGCTGTGGTGCTTGTCACAGAGCCCGTGCTGGCTGGTACCCTCTGCTGTGGGGATGTTGGGGGAGGTTCTTGCATGTGATGGGCCCGGGTGTCATCATTTTTGGACAATGCTCGGGCATTGCCTCTCCTCGTCCCTCTATTTCCTAATTTGGAAGAAAAGTCCCCATTGTGCTGTTTGCTCGCGCCAGTGTCCAGATGACTTACTGTCACCACATGTCTGCTCTCTCGTCGGCTCCCGTGCTGCGTGGCGGGCTGTTCTCCTTCTCGCCTGTGAATTCTCACTTCGGCTGTGGCCTAAGTGCTGTTTATCGCATCTATTTTGACTCTACTGTCAAATATCACATTTTTCTATTCCAGAACTACTTTTCAAATCTATCGGTTCATTGAAAATTGTTTTCCTATTTTCTTGTCATACTTGAAGGCATTAATTAAAAACCTTTAAACTCGCACGTTGCATGTTCTTTATCTGACGATTCTAATAACTGGGCTCTTCCTGTGTCACTCTAGTTCCTGGGGTCACTGATTCTGGCTCGAGGTGGCTTCTTGTTTTTGATTTGCTATGATTTTCTTTGTTAGGGGGTTCCTAGCTGGGAGCATTCTTTGAGGCTTGCCTCTAGAGTCTGAACACCTACGCAGGGCAGCCCCAAGAGGAGTAGGGTTTGCACCTGCCTGGCCCCTGGCAGACCAGCCAGCAGGACCAGCCACACCAATGTTTGTGAGTTGCCGGCTCCTAGTGCCTGGGCTGTGGGGAAGCAGGAGGGGGCTTTTCCCTCACCAGACCCAGGGCTGAGCTGGGCCACCATTTTCCTCATTGCCTCCCTCTGGGGGGGGTTTCCAGTTCACTCCTGGGGGGGGTCTGTCCTGTGGGGCGGTTGCCCTGACTCCCCAGTCTGATGGGCCCTGGCCCCTCCCTGATCCATGCAGACCCTGCCCCCCAACCTGAATCCTCACCACAGGGAGGGCCCTGGTCAGTGCCTCCCTTCCTTCCTCGCTGGCCATCTCAGCTGTCCATTGAGAAATCCCCCCAGCCCTGATTACAGACTGGGGCCCACCCAGGCCCCAGACCCCTGCCCAGGCTTGGTCCTGCCTCCTCACAGCTGGGTACGGGGCCTGCTCTGGGTCACTGAGGGTTCCCCGATGGCCATTCCCTGGGGTTGGGGGAGGGAGCTTCCCCCTGGTCCAGGTGGGAGAGCTGGTGAGTCTCTGAGTGGTTGTGAGGAACCTGCTCACCCGGCACAGAACTGAGTCCTGACCTGGCCCCAGGAGGAACACAGACCCACCCCAACGTGAGCCCCAACACTGGCGGGAGCTCCAGGGGACCCCTGATCCCATTGCAGACTGCCCACAAATTACCCAGAGAGCTGGCTGGCGGGATCCCTCCTGGCTGTGGGGGAGGGGTCTGGTGACTTGGGATGGCAGAGCTGCAATGGTGCAGGGTGGCCACCAGGGGGCACCCGAGCTTCACTCTGGGGTCACTGTGGGGACCGACCGGTATGGAGGGGCCGTCAACGCACAGCTGGTATTGCCAAATGTCCTCCTTGGGGACACCCGGGAATGACCACCTGCCCAGAGCCTGCTGAAGTGAACTTGGGACAGGTGTGCCGAGTGGGGCCTGAGATGTCCCTCCATGGGGTACAGGGCTCAGGGAGCATCCCCCAAACTTCGGTGATAGATACAGCACCCCCACCACAGGAGGGATGGGGTTCCCGCCCTCAGACCTCGCCCCTTGGGCCCGGGCTGGGCCTGGGGCCGTCAGGACAGCTGACACAGCTGCAGTGGACACAGCTGGAGGCAGTTGCGCAGGCAGAGGACCCGGCTCCCCCACAGGGCAGCACCCCAGGTGTGTCTGAACCCGATGTGACCGTTTCTTAAGGTTCTAAGGACCAAAGACGCCACCTCCCGTACAGGACGTGGGGTGAGGACAGGGTCCAGAATGCACACATGGACTGCGCCAGCCCTGGGACCCGGCTGAACATGGACACCACCCCCAACTGGTGCTGGTGGTGTCCTCTGCCACATGCCCCCAGCCCCCTAATCCCAGCCCCCTGACGTCGGATCTCTCCCCCTTTTCTTCTGCTGCTTCCATCTGCCCCATTCCCAATGTCCCCGTCCCCAGCCCTCTGCCCCCGCTTGTCCAGGAGCTCCAGGAATGGGAAGATCCTTCTGTGGGCCAAGGGCAGGCGATTCTGCTGATGGCCACACGGGGGCAGCAGAGCTTGGTGTGTGCAGTGCCTGAGTCCACCTCCCGGCTGCAGTGCGGAACATGGTGGCCGGCAGTGGCTCAGAGGGGACACTTGTGCTGAGGCTAGCCACCAAGTTCAGTGGACCCTGGCACCAGGCTCACCCTGATAGTGTCCCCAGGCTCACCATGACACAGTCACAGGCTCAGCCTGACTCTGTCCCCAGGCTCAGCCTCACACTGTCCCCAGGCTCACCCAGACACAGTCTCCATGTTCCCCATGACACTGCCCCCATGTCACCCTGACTCTGTCCCCAGGCTCATCCTGACTCTGTCCACCTGCTCAGCCGGACACTGTATGCAGGCTCACCCTGACACTGTCCCCAGGCTCCCCTTGACACTGTCCACATGTCACCCTGACTCTGCCCCAGGATCACCCTGACTCTGATTCCAGACTCACCCTGAAAGTGTCCCCAGGATCAGCCTGACTAGATCCCCAGGCGCCTGCTGACACTGTCCCCATGTCACCCTGTTTCTGTCCCGAGATTGGCCTGACTCTGCCCCCAGGCTCAACCTGACACTGTCCCCGGGCTCAGCCTGAGTCTCTCCCCATGCTCAGCGTGACCCTGTCCTAAAACTCAACCTGACATTGTCCCCAGGCTCAGCCTGACTCTGTCCGCAGGCTCACCCTGACTCTGTCCCCAAGCTCACCCTGACGTTGTCCGAAGGCTCAGCCTGACTGTCCCCAGAGTCCCCCGGATTCTGTCCCAGGGCTAAGCCTGATTCTGTCCCCAGGCTCAGCCTGACACTGTCCCCAGGCTCACCCTGCACCCTGACACTGTCCCCAGCTCAGCCTGAATCTGTACCAAGGCTCAGCCTGACTCTGTCCCCAGGCTCACCCTGACTCTGTCCCCAGGCTCACCCTGACGCTGTCCCCAGGTTCACTCTGACTCTGTCTCCAGGCTAGCCTGACTCTGTCCACAGGCTGTCCCTGACTCTGTCCCCAAGCTCACCCTGACACTGTACCCAGGCTCAGCCTGACTCTGTGCCCAGGCTCACCCTGACACTGTCACCAGGCTCACTCTGACACTGTACCCAGGCTCAGCCTGAATCGGTCCCCAGGCTCAGCCTGACTCTGTCCCCAGGATCACCCTGACTCTGTCTCCAGGGTCTCCCAGAGAGTGTCCCCAGGCTCAGCCTGACTCTGTCCCCAAGCTCACCCTGACCCTGTCCCCAGGCTGAGCCTGAGTCTCTCCCCAGGCTCAGCCTGACCCTGTCCCCAAAATCAACTTGACATTGTCCCCAGGCTCAGCCTGACTCTGTCCCCAGGCTCAGCCTGACCCTGTCCCCAGGGTCCCCCAGACTCTGTCTCCAGGCTCACACTGGCTCTGTCCCCAGGCTCAGCCTGACACTGTCCCCAGACTCACCGTGACTGTGTCTGCAAGCTCACCCTGAGTCTGTCCACAGGCTCACCCTGACGCTGTACCCAGGCTCAGCCTGACACTGTCCCCAGGCTCAGCCTGACCCTGTCCCCAGGCTCACCCTGACACTGTCCCCAGGCTCACCCTGGCTCTGTCTTCAGGCTCAGCCTGACACTGTCCCCAGGCTCAGCCTGATACTGTCCCAGACTCAGCCTGACTCTGTCCCTAGACTCAGCCGGACCATGTCCCCTGGCTCATCCTGACTCTGTCCCCAAGCTCACCCTGACTCTGTCTGCAGGCTCACCCTGTCACTGTCCCCAGGCTGACCCTGGCACTATCCCCAGGTTCACCCTGACTCTGTCTCCAGGCTCAGCCTGAATCTGTCCACAGGCTCTCCCTGACTCTGTCCCCAAGCTCACCCTGACACTGTCCCCAGGCTCAGCCTGACCCTGTCCCCAAACTCAACCTGACACTGTCCCCAGGCTCACCCTGTCACTGTCCCCAGGCTCACCCTGACACTGTACCCAGGTTCACCCTGACTCTGTCTCCCGGCTCAGCGTGACTCTGTCCACAGGCTCTCCCTGACACGTCCCCAAGCTCACTCTGACACTGTCCCCAGGCTCAGCCTGACTCTGTCCCCAAACTCAACCTGACACTGTCCCCAGGCTCAGCCTGACACTGTCCCCAGGCTCACCCTGATGCTGTACCCAGGTTCAGCCTGAATCGGTCCCCAGGCTCAGCCTGACTCTGTCCCCAGGCTCATCCTGACTCTGTCTCCAGGCTCATCCAGAGAATGTCCCCAGGATCAGCCTGACTCTGTC
>JABWHU010000168.1:46905413-46930763 GCA_014189135.1 Dicerorhinus sumatrensis harrissoni
CTGTCTCCAGGCCCAGCCTGACTCTCTCCCCAGGCTCAGGCTGACTCTGTCCCCAGGCTCACCCTGACTCTGTCCCCAGGCTCACCCTGACTCTGTCCCCAGGTTCATCCTGACACTGTCCCCAGGCCCAGCCTGACTCTGTCCCCAGGCTCACCCTGACTTTGTCCCCAGGCTCACCTTGACTCTGTCCCCAGGCTCAGCCTGACTCTGTCCCCAGGCTCATCCTGACACTGTCTCCAGGCCCACCCTGACACTGTCCCCAGGCCCAGTCTGACTCTGTCCCCAGGCTCAGCCTGACACTGTCCCCAGGCCAAGCCTGACTCTGTCCCCAGGCTCAGCCTGACTCTGTCCCCAGGCTCAGCCTGACAGTTTCCCAGGCTCAGCCTGATACTGTTCCGGGCTCACCTTCGCACTCTCCCAGGCTCAGCCCCGACACCGAGCCGAGCTGAGCTCACCACAGTTGGATGCCCCTCACCCCTAGGCTACCCGAGATGAGTTGGTTGTGCCTGTGGTGAGTGTCTTTCTTGAGAGCAGAATTTGTAGACATTGGGGGACACTGAGCTCTTGGACACTGAAATTGGTGTTGGGAGACAGAGTGAGTGGTCTCCTCTGCTGGTAACCTGTCCTGGCACCTCCTGGTGGGGGTCTATTTGTGCAGGGCATGGGGATGGCGAGGAAGCCGGGCCTGTGGTGGCCTCTCAGGCCTCGAGTGGGAGGGATGGTGGTGCTGGACCAGGAGGGGACAGGCTCCCTTGGTGACAGGGACTCACGTTCCAGGGTTCAGGGGGCAATGGGAGCCACAGGGGCTGCTTCTCCAGCTCTCACATCCGCACACACGTGTGGGCCTGTCCTCTGTCTGTTAGTGTTTGTGTCTTTCTGCAGGTGCATCTTTCTAAGTCCCCATGAGTCACCCAGGGAACCCCAGTTCATGCACCAAGAATCCCTGCCACCTCTCCTCCACGCTTCCTCCCCATATGTGCTCACTGGGCGTGTGCTCAGTGTCAGCCCGTCCGACCTGCGGCCACCACCTCACCGGGGATCACTTGTAACCCCAGTAAATCTAACACTGAAGGAAAAAGCCAAAGTGGGGTTATGTTTCCAACAGCAGGGCCGAGCCAATCCCTCGCACCATCCTGGTGAAAAGGGCTAAAAATACTGGACTGAAAAAACTGTAAAATTCCCCCCTTTCTAAAACAAGGTGACCTGGCGAGAAAGAAAGGCCCAATGCCCCCCAGGGGGCCTCGGGGCTGGCCAGGCACCCCATTACCTGGCCTTCTACACCAGTCACAGCACGCAGGGTGTCACTGGGGGACCCATTGGAGTGGCAGGACAGCTGGCCCCTCCTCAGGGTGAGGGTCGCACAGTGGAGGCCCCAGGGCGCAGCGTCCCAGGGTCCAGCAGCTTGGGGTGCAGCCCACAGGGGTCCCTTGTCCAAGGCTCCATGGGTGTAAAGTCTGCACGGCCTTTCTGGGGAGACCTGCCTGCCTGACTCCGAGCCAGGGCTCACAGTTCATCCTAAAAACACAACCAGGCCTGGGGACAGGCCAGGGACCACCCCTCGGCCTTCCGTCCCGGTGCCTATCTGAGTCCTGGGGTCTTGGCCTCCTGGAGCTGTCCTCTGCCCTACCCACCCACCTGCCCCCTCTGCCCTCACCGATCTCCCCACTTCTCTGAGGGCAGAGCAGGAGGGCCCTCCTCACCTCTCCCCTCCACCCTGCCCCTCTGGCCCCAGCCCTCCCATGCCCCTAGGGTGTGGCTCCAGGGAGGGGACCGCCAGCAGAACCCCCAGCCCGCGGAGTCTGAGATGGGGTGGGAGCTGTTCCCGAGACCCCGGTCTACACACAGACCACCCCCCACCACGTCTGGTTGTATTTCATTTGACACGTGCAGCACAGCAGAGATGCCTGAGCGCCGCTTCCCAGGGGGACACTCCCAGGCCCGCAGGCCCCCAGCCCCTGGCTTGTGTCCCTTTCAGTTCAGTAAAATGTGGTCACCAAAGTGTGCATGTGTGCACGACGTATGCTGTGGTTTCAACGTTTGGTGAGAGCAGTATCAGACATTAATGTTTTTAACACAGAAAAATACAAAGCAGCATAATTGTCCAAAACAATGCGATGCAAGGAGAGCCTGCGGTGAGGCTGGCTGAGGGACGCCAGTTCAATTGTAGGACTCTGTCCCCCCTGGGGCGTGTCCGTGTGTTCCGCCTCGCTGGCCCTCCTGACCAGCCCCCAGGCCGCAACTCTCCCGGGTGGGGCAAGGGTAGGGCCTGAGGGCTGGGCCTGAGGTCTCAGGAGGGGTGCGCCCCCCAGGATGCCCAGAGTCTCCTTCCCAGCCACGTCCCCTACCCCTGCCCTATGGAAGGATGGGGAGGGGTGAGTATAGGGAGGGGACCCACATGAGTGGGGCCATCTGCTGGGGTGGGGGGCACAGAGGAGCCCAGGAGGGGGAGGCTGCCACCACCATCCCCACAGAGACCCTCCTAAGCCCTCGTGGGCTGGGTCAGGTCTTGGGGCGCCACCAGGCTGGAGTGGGGCGCCCCTATCCCCAGGCCCTCCCGCTCCTGGCTGGCCCCTCCCCCTCTGTGGGTCCCTGGCCTTCCCTTTCCTTGGGACCAAGCTCCTGAAGGGCACCCACACTGGCTGCCCCTCACCCTCCTGCTCTGTCCAGGACGGGCAGGTCTTTGTCTCCTCTTAAAGACAAAAACCCTTTTTTTCTTGAAAATTTTGGGTTTTATGTTTCTGGAAAAATGTAGCTCACAACTCGTGTTTCCGTACTGAATCCTCTATTTTTTTTTACACTTTTCTTAGTGATTAATAGTAAGACAAAAACCTTTTTCTTGTGAAATGTTACCTGCTGAAGAGAAAAGGGCCCCAAACCAAGAGGCACAGCCTATGGGCCGCTGCAGCTCCCGGGCCCCCACGGCCCCTGCCCAGCCCTCTGGCCCTCCACAGCCCCCTCCTCCCAAGGCATGTGAGCCTTCATGACATCACTTTCCCATGTGGACTCCCCCACAGAATGTGGGGGCACAGGGTTCCCGGGGGCCAGCGCAGCCTCTGCCTGTGCAGTGGCCATTTGGGGGACACTCTGTCCTCACTGTGGTAGCAGGACCAGGTGGTGAGAGGGCCAGGTGCCTAGGGCAGGGGCATCATATGACCAGGAGATTTCCTGGACAAGTGTCCAGGCTGGCCCAAGGGCTTGGCAGAAGGGGACGGTGAGGGGCAGTGATCACAGCTGCAGCTGCTGCCCTGGGGCCAGGGCCCTCGCAGCTCCATGCACAGACCCTGCCCGGGAGACCCCTCCAGAGCCCGTGTGGGGAGCCAGGGGGCTGAGGGTGGCTGGAGGGAGGCAGCTGACAGGAGGTGGCCATGGAGGAGGGCAGGGCCCAGGCAGCATTCACCACAAGAGTGCTGGAGGCTGTGGTCAGCTGTGGGTTCTAGGGTGGCAGGTGGGAGTTGAGGGGGGGCTGCAGGTGGGAGACCTGTGGGGAGAGGCTCAGTGTGGGGTCCGTCGAGAGGTGCAGGCCCTGGAGGTGGATGGACACACACTCAGAGATGGAGAGGGGACAGGCCCTGGGCAGCTGGAACGTGGACCCTGTGCACCTGGCCTCATGGGCCAGGGTGGGGACTCAGAGGGTGCTGGCCCCCTGCCTGGGGTGTGTTTGTGTGTGAGTAAGTGTGAGAGCAGGTGTATGTTCATGGCCTGAGCACCTGCTGCTCTCCTGGCCCTGGCATATGCATGCTCACATCTGTCTCCATGTTGGTGGGCATGCGCCTGGGTGTCTGAGGGGCTCTGGGTGTGGGGTTTGTGCACAGTGTGTGAGGGGGACCCTGGCCCCAGGCTCAGCCCTACATAGCTGTGTCCCTTTCTGGATGTGCACTTTTCTGCAGAGCTAGGATCCCCGTGCCCCCAGAATTCAGCCCTGGCCCCAGGGGGCTGCCTGAAAACAGGTTTGGGGGTCTCTGGGCCAAGTAGGGTTCTTCCTTGGGCTCCTCAGGAATCCCCACTGGGCACCCCTAGCTCCACCCACACGTGTGCTCTGTGAGTGACTGTGTCTCTGTGAGCCTGTGTGAGCCCACATGAGCCCATGTGTGCTTGTGTGTGCCCGTGTGAGCCCGTGTGTGTGCTTTTGTGTGCCCGTGTGAGCCTGTGAGAGCCTGTGTGAACCCGTGTGTGCTTGTGTGTGTCTGTGTGAGCCTGTGTGTGCTTGTGTGTGCCTGTGTGAGCCCGTGTGTGCCCGTGTGAGCCTGTGTATGCTTGTGTGTGCCCGTGTAAGCCTGTGTGTGCCTGTGTGAGCCCGTGTGAGTCCATGTGTGCCCGTGTGTGCTCACGTGAGCATGGTTGAGCATGTGCTTCCAGTTCCATGTGAGTCTCTGGAACCTGTGCATGCCTGTGAGCACATGAGGTGTCCACACGGCTGTGGCTGAGTGTGAGCCTCAGAGTGTGTGAGTGGCTGGAAGGGTGCCTGTGTGTGTGTGTGTCTGTATCTGTCTGTTTGCCAGTGTGAACACATGTTTACCTGAGAGGCCATATGTGTTGTGTGTATGTTTGAGCCTGTGGGGTCTGCGGGTACATCTGTATGTCGACGCCTGTGTGTGTGTGTGTGTGTGTGCACACGCGCGCGCATGTTTCCAGCAGTGTGTCTGAATCTCTGTGTACGTCTGCATTTCTGTGTATATCAGTATCTGTGTCTTTCTGCGTCTCTGTGTCTCTCTGTATGTCTCCATGTATGTGTCTACGTGCATCTCTGTGTGTCTGTATGTGTGTGTGTCTCTGTCTCTGTGTGTGTTTGAGTCTCTGTGTGCCTCTGTGTGCATTTGTGTCTCTGTGTGTTTGTGCTTCTGTGTCTCTGTGTTTTTGAGTCTCTGTGTCTCTGTGTGTGTGTCTCTGTATGTGTTTGTGCCTCTGTGTCTCTGTAGGTCTCTGTGTGTCTCTCTGTGTGTCTCTGTGTGTGTGTCTCTGTGTGCGTCTCCCTGTGACTGTGAGAGTCTACAAGACCATGTTTGTGGGACACTGTGTGTGTAAGGAGGAGCCACCCCACTGACCCCTGTCACCCAGATCATCCCCTAGGGGTCCTCCTGGGGAGCCCCCTCAAATTTAAGAGTCTTCCCTGGAGGGCTCAGGCCTGGTTGGGTTGGTGGGCACAGGGACAGGCCCCTGCTACGGGGGTGCTGAGGGTGGTGACTGGCCTGCCTGGCCAGGACACCCCTGAACTGTGTCCCCAGACATGAGTGCCCGCAGGGGTACCCCTCACGCATGGTCACCACCCCCTTGCTGGGCCTCCAGGGTTTCAGTCTGTGGGGTGATGGAGCCAGAGGCAGCCCCCTGTGTGTGGGGTGGGGTCTCCCAGGGGCCTCCATGACCCACTTGGGACAAAGGGCAGGCCTGCCACGGGTGGCCTTTTGGGGCAGGCCAGATGGTCCCCAAGCTGGAGTGGGGTGGATGCCCCCACTGAGGAGTGTGGCCTGATGGCATGTGCTGGCCGTGGAGTGGCCCGCTCTTGTTCTGGGCTCAACAAGGACAAAGGTTGGGGGCAGCACGGGCTGTGAGGGACAGTGCATGCCAGAGTGGAGGGTGGCTGGGGCCGGCTGTGGGCCATGGGCTGCATCCCCAGGTGGCTCGCAAAGCCCATGACCAGGGTGCCAGGGCCCTGCTCGTGGGGGCTCTTCCTAGTCCCTCCCCACCCAGGAGCTCCCCTCCCCAGGCAGTCCTCTGGGAAGCTCCTGGGGGCCTGGTCACTCAGGGCCTGGCCACACACAGGCCTGGCCTCCTGGGTGGCGGTGGTTAGGGCAGGAGGGAGAATGGTCAGGAATCCTCCCAACCAGCCAGCCCTGCACCAGCCTCCCCTGCCCCCAATGCAAATACCCGGAGTTCTGGCTCTGCTGCCTCCGCCTCGGGGGCGAGTGGGGCTTTCCACCACGGCCCCACCTGCTCTGTGGTTCCCGTCCTTGGCGTTTTTAGAAATATTTGCAAGTGTGTGTTTGTGCCTGTGTGTAGGGTGGGGGTGGGAGCCTCAGCGGGGCCCATGGGTCTTGTTTTTCAGACTGGGCTGGGGGGAGGGGAGCTGGGGCGGCCCCCTGTGGGGGCACTGGGGGGTCCTGTGGGGCTCCAGGGTGTGTGACCCTGCCTGGGGTGGCATGTGGAGCCCAGGCCTGGGTCATGTCCTTGGTAGGGAGGCCCCAGGCAGCCAAGATGCCTGTCCTGAGTTTGGTCCAGGGCCCTGCCAGACAGAACCTTCCAGAACCACCGTCCCCCTGGGCTGAGGGGGCAGATGGAAAATGAGGCTCAGTAATGAGCACAAGGCAGAGCCAGGGAGGCCAGACCTCCTGCTCAGTGATGGGCCGGCCCTGGCTCCACACTCACACCCCACATACATGTGTGCACACTCAACACATGAACACACGTATGTGCACATGCTCGCTGTGGCCCCAGCACTGGCTGCCCAGGTGTCCTCAAGATGCAGGTGACACCAAGAGCTGACCCTCACCCATGCTCGCCTCACCATGCCTCACACCCCTGACCTTGGCCTTGACCATGAGGCACCCGCTCTGCAGGCCTCTGACCCCAAGCACGGAGTGCAGGCTGCACACACTGCCCGTGTGCTGTGACTGTGAGCATGTTGACCAGTACACGAGCGTGTGTAAGGTGAGTGGAGTGAGCTGGACCTGTGGGTGTGTACGTGTGTGTAGTGTGCAGGTGTGCACAGGTGTGCATAAATGTGTGTAGTGTGTGTGTGTGTGTACAGGTGGGCAGTGGAGGCTCCCAGAAGACCCGCCCAGCTCCTCTCAGCCTTGCAGGTCTGCCTCCCATCACACTCCAGAACACGACCTCCCTGTACCCTCCAGCTCCCTCCTGGTTCCCCACACGCCCCATGACCCCCTGGGCAGTGACAGGGCCAGGCAGGTGGCAGGGCCATGGACAGGCAGGGTGTGGTACAGCCTGGCACAGAGAGGATGTACGTTCATGACGTGAACACCATGGTGGACGATGGCTGGGGGTGTTCCCGGGTGAGGTGTGGTGCGCGGCCCCACACTAGGGCCTGTGTGTGCACACATGTGTGCGTGCATGTGTACATGCCCTTGTGTGCCCATGCATGCGCCTGTGCCTATGTGTTGGAGGGCTGGGCCTGTGCGGTGCTCCTGGTGGGGGTGAGATTGCCCAGCATCTCCCTGGTCTGGGCAGAGAGCCCCCAGACTCCCAGCCCCAAAGAGAGGCTCCCCACCCCAGGAGGGAGGGGGTGGCATGTGGGGGGCTGAGGAACCCTTTGGGGTCAGGGCTGGGCCTGGTCCCTTGACTGGGTGGGTGGGGAGTGGCTGATGTGGGGGCCCCATTACTCAGCCTTGGGAGGAACTGGGGGCCTCAGGGCAGCTGACCCAGACCTGGGCAGAGATGAAGGCCCAGACAGACACACAGACCCACTCCCTCCACTCCTAACACACCCAAGGAAACCCACACCAACCCACCACACACCCCCTTATACACAGAAACATGCAGAGAAACATACTTAGAGAGAAACACACACAGAACCCACAACACGCACACCCACTATACCTCACACAAACAGAAAGACAGACACACAAGACACCCAAACTCACACTCACCCCTCCACACACACACTCAGAACACACTGATCTCACACTTACAAATCCACAGAGATGAACATACACACACCCCACACTCATGTTCACCACCACCCCACACTCACACACTCAACTCTTACACACTCACACTCTCACAAACTCCCTCACACTCAACTGTCACACAATCACTCTCTCACACCCACTGTCACACTCACACTCTCTCACACACTGACACGCACACAATCTCACACTCACTCTCAAACACACTCAATCTCACACGCACTTGCACACACTCAATCTCACACTCACTCACACTCTGACACGCACACAATCTCACACTCACTCTCAAACACACAATCTCACACGCACTTGCACACACTCAATCTCACACTCACTCACACTATCTCACACCCTCACTTTCACACTCTCTCACACTTGCTGTAAAACACACTCACTCACAATTTACACTCACTTTCTCACACACTCACTCTCACACAATCTCACACTCACACTCTCAAACACACTCACTCTCATAAAATCTCACACTCACTCACACACTCACTTTCTCACACACACACTTACACAATCTCACACTCACAAATCTCACACTCACTTTCTCAAACACTCAGTCTCATGCTCACATGATCTCACACTCACTCACTCTCACACTCACACTTTCCATCCACGCCCTTCAGGCTCAGGGACCCCACTGAGGCTCACTCAGGCTGGGCCAATTCCTATGGGGCTGAGAACGGGCCCAGCATCTGGGTCCACTGGTCCCACCACTCACTAGTCCTGAGCCCTCGGCCTGCCTCAGGGGTCCCGTCTGTGACGGGGGCATGTGCCCTTTGCTCAGGGAAGGCCCCAAGCACAAACAGTGCAGGAGCACATGGCAGAGGTTGGCTGGCAGCTGGTAGTGGCCGAGCAAGTCCTGGGTCAGAGCCCCGGGGGCTGGTGTGTGTGGGGAGCAGAGCAGCTCGGGCACCCATCTGATCCCTGGGGTCTGGGCCCCATGGTCACTGGGACGCCCGCCAGCCCTCTGCCCTGTGCACTGTGGCTGTGCTGGCCGGCGCAGGCCTCCAGGCCTCGGACAGAAACCCACAGCCCTGCCTGGGCCCCTAACATGGGGCTGGGAGGTGGGGGCACACTGTGCTGGGGGAGGCAGGAGGGCCGGGACCCTGGGGCACTGGGACCCCCACGAGGAGCTGACAGCAGGGGCTCTGGGCTACTGTCCCTGGTGCCAGTGCCCCGGGACAATCAGAGAGCAGGACCACCAGCACAGCACAGCCTGGGGTCCAGGAAATGGAGGCTGCAAAGCCAACAGGACAGAGGGCTGGGGCGACTTCCAGAGTGGTGGGGAGGGCCCTGGAGAGGCGGTGTGTGGGGCCGGGTGTGTGCAGGAGGGGGCCTGGCCCAGGCTCATCCTGTCCTGGTCTCTGAGCAGCCCAGCTGGCCAGGCTGAGTGGGGGTGAAAGGCAGGTGGAGGGGGCAGTGAGGCGAGGAGGGTGACCTGGCCGGACAGGGCCTTGGGGGGACGTGGGGTTTGTCTAACAGAGCCCAGGTGCAGGGTGACCCTGCTGTGACCCCGTCCCCCTGGCTGCTGTGTGGAGAAACAACCCGGGGTCCAGGCAGAGTCAGGGTGCGTGATGGTGAGGGGCATTATTTCACAAAAGGTCACAAGATGGGGATCTCCCATTTCATTCCTTCCTCACATGTTAGCTGGGAACCTTCTAGAAGGAGAAGTTCCCTCATCTGCTCTCTGGTGATTGTGGAGCACAGGTCATTCAGAAATGAACAAAGGTGCCAGTGCCATCCTTGGTTCAGCAGTTAAAGACGGAGAGAAAAACAGATAAAGAGAGATAGATGAGCATAGAGAGACAGGAAGACAGGGAGAGAGATAGAGAGAGACAAAGGGAGAAAGACAGAGATAGAGGGAGTGAGAGATAGACAGAGACAGATAGAGAGACAGAGGGAGAGAGAAACAGAGGGACAGAGGGACAGAGGGACAGAGAGACAGAGACAGAGGGACAGAGACAGAAGGAGAGAGACAGAGGGACAGAGACAGAAGGAGAGAGACAGAGGGAAAGAGAGACGGAGAGAGAGAGACAAAGGGAGAGAGATGGAGAGACAGAGAGTCAGAGAGACAGAAGGAAAGAGAGACAGATGGACAAATAGAGAGACAGAAAGAGAGAGAGATACAGAGGGAAAGAGACAGAGAGACAGAAATAGAGGGAGAGAAAGAGGTAGAGAGAGACAGATAGAGAGACAGAGGGAGAAAGGGACAGAGGGAGAGACAGAGAGACAGAGAGATACAGAGGAAGAGAGAGGCAGAGAGACAGAGGGAGGGAGAGACAGAGACAGAGAAAGAGAAGAGAAACTGAGAGACAGGGAGAGAGAGACAGAGAGAGACAGAGAGACAGATAGAGACAGACAGAGAGACAGAGGGAGACAGAGAGAGAGACAGAGGGAGAGATACAGAGAGAGACAGAGTGACAGACAGAGACAGAAGAAGACAGAGAGAGACAGAGAGAGACAAAGAGACAGAGAGATAGAGGGAGACAGACAGAGCCAGAGGTAGAGAGAGAGGGAGGGAGACATTGAGAGAGACAGAGTTAGAGAAACAGAGAGAGAGGGAGAGAGACAGAGAGTCAGAGGGAAAGAGACAGAGAGTCATAGAGAGACATTGAGAGACACAGAGGGAGAGAGAGACAGAGAGACAGATAGACAGAGACAGAGGGAGACAGAGAGAGACAGAGAGACAGAGGGAGAGAGAGAGAATGACAGAGAGAGACAGAGATATAGAAAGAGAGACAGAGAGAGAGAGACAGTGAGTTAGAAAGAAAGACAGAGAGACAGAGACAGAGGGAGACAGAGAGACAGAGAGGCAGAGATGGACAGAGGGAGAGAGAGACATAGAGACAGAGGGAGAGAGACAGAGGGAGTGAGATAGACAGAGATAGAGAGAGAGAGACAGAGAGCTAGAGAGACAGAAAGAGAGGGAGAGAGACAGAGAGACAGAATGACAGAGACAGAGAGATAGAAAGAGAGACAGAGAGATAAAGAGAGAGACAGAGAGAAAGGGAGAGAGATGGAGAGACAGAGATGGACAGAGGGAGAGAGAGACTGAGAGACAGAGGGAGAGACTCAGAGAGACAGAGAGAGAACAAGAGACAGAGAAGCAGAGAGGCAGGGAGAGACATGGGTGGCAAGAGAAGGGAACCAAGGGAGAGAAGCCAGCAGCCCAAATGGAGACAGGGTTTGGCCAGGCAGGACAAGGACAGGGACAGGGCAGCACAGGGCAGGGGTGACAGGCTAATGAGAGCTCAGGTGCTGTGGCCACCCCATGGGCCCACAGGCTTAGGGGCCACAGGGCTGTCCCCGTGTGACCTCAGGCCAGCTCCCTGGCCCTGCTGGGCCTGGCCAACCTCATCTGTAAAGTGCGGCCATCAGAGTCCCTGGGGTGGCCCTCCATGCCCCCTCTGCTCTGCTTCCTCCCACTCCCCGTGGGGGCTGGACCCTGCCCACTGGCCTGTTGTCAGACCCCCTGGGGGCCCTGGGTCACAAAGTCAGAAACAAACGGAGAACCATTTTAGTTCACTAGAATCACCATTCATGGGGTAGTCACTGTGTCACTGACCCAAAGTGGGCCTGGTGGACTGGGTGGGCTCTGTCCTGGGGGAGGGGAAGGGTCCCCCAAATCCTGAGGCCTGGGCCAGCCTGGCCTTGCTGGGGGATGGTGGCTGGGGATGCAGGTGGGGATTGGTGCAAGTTATTTCTGGAAACAGCCTCAGCGGGTGAGAAACATGTTTTTCGGTGTGGAACAAACAGCCATTTGCATGTGCTCTCCGGGGCCAAGTTTGCCCAAAATGAGTAACTTGGGGAGAAACTGAGACTGGAGCTCCTTGCACCTGCCTTGGGGAGGGGGGAGGGAGTGGGGGGCAGGAGTGGGCTCCGTGTCAGGGCCTGGCTTGGGGCCCAGAGACCCCAGCAATGCAGCCCCTCACCCACCATGCAATGGCTCCTGCGGGCCCTGCGGGTTCAGCGTTGAGTACACACAGGCCAGATCCCCTTGGGAAGGCCCCAGCAGCCCCCTGGGCGGGTCCCACCTGCAGATCAGAACTCAGACATGGAGTCCAGCTCAGGCTGAGACCAGGCCACGAGGAGCCCAGTTCCCCCATGCCAGCTGGGACGTGGCACCCCTGGGACCCTGGGTGGTCAGTGGGAGGGGGCAGTGGTGAGACCCCTGCTTGCTGTCCAGGCTCACGGGTGCTGTGGGGGCTGGGGCACGAGTGACTAGTGAGGGTGCGGGGCGTGGGGCGTCCAGAGGACCCAGGGATGCTCATGGCACCATCCCCACCACTGGTGTTTGCAGGACACTGATGAGGGCAGGTGCCCTGGTGGCCGAGGTGTGTGTCACTGGTCCAAAGGAAGAGGGCATCCCATGAGGAGCCAGTGCTGCTGGAGGCCTGGGTGCTGGCTGGCCTCAGTGAGGGTGACAGGAAGGGAGGGGAGGCCTTGAGAACCCAGATGGGGCTGCAGCCTGGCCATCTCCATGTGGTGGGGGCACTAGGCCGAATGGCTGAGGGACAATCCGTGTGGGCAAGTCAGGGCCAGGAGGGTGACACGGGGTGTGTGCAGAAGAGTGCCAGGCAGTTCTGTTCCAGAAAGTTCCCTCTGACATTCGGGACCTGACTCGTTATTCTGAAAACTGCTGAACCAAGGGTGGCACTGGCACCTTGGCTGATTTCTGAATGACCCGTGCTCCGCAATCACCAGAGAGCAGATGAGGGAACTTCTTCTAGAAGGTTCCCAGCTAACATGTGAGGAAGGAATGAAATGGGAGATCCCCATCTTGCGACCCTTTGTGAAATAATGCCCCTCACCATCACGCACCCTGACCCTGCCTGGACCCCGGGTCATTTCTCCACATGGCAGCCAGGGGGATGGGGTCACAGTAGGGTCACCCTGCACCTGGGCTCTGTTAGACAAACCCCATGTACCCCCAAGGCCCTGTCCGGCCAGGTCACGCTCCTCACCTCACTGCTCCCTCCACCTGCCTTTCATCCCCACCCAGCCTGGCCAGCTGGGCTGCTCAGAGAGCAGGACAGGATGAGCCTGGGCCAGGCCGCCTCCTGCACACACCCGGCCCTGCACATGGCCTCCCCAGGGCCCTCCCCACCACTCTGGAAGTCTCCCCAGCCCTCTGTCCTGTCTTTCTCTGTTTCTCTCCCTCTGTCTCTCTGTCTCTCTCTGTCTGTCTCTCTCCCTCTGTCTCTATCTCCCTGTCCCTCTCTCTCTCTCTCTCTGTCTCTCTGACTCTCTGTCTCTCCATCTCTCTCCCTTTGTCTCTCTTTGTCTTTGTTTCTCTGTCCCTCTGTCACTCTGTCTCTCTCCCTTTATCTCTCTGTCTCTCTGTCTCTCTCCCTCTCTCTGTCTCTCTCCCTCTGTCTCTCTGTCCCTCTGTCCCTCTCTCTCTCCTTGTCTCTCTGCCTCTCTCCATCTGTCTCTCTTTCCTTCTGTCTCTCTGACTCTCTGTCTCTCCATCTCTCTCCCTTTGTCTCTCTTTGTCTCTGTCCCTCTGTCTCTGTCCCTCTGTCTCTGTCTCTGTCTCTCTGTCCCTCTGTCCCTCTGTTTCTCTCTCCCTCTGTCTCTCTATCTGTCTCTGTCTATCTCTCACTCCCTCTATCTCTGTCTTTCTCCCTTTGTCTCTCTCTATCTCTCTCCCTGTCTTCCTGTCTCTCTATGCTCATCTATCTCTCTTTATCTGTTTTTCTCTCCGTCTTTAACTGCTGAACCAAGGATGGCACTGGCACCTTTGTTCATTTCTGAATGACCTGTGCTCCACAATCACCAGAGAGCAGATGAGGGAACTTCTTCTAGAAGGTTCCCAGTTAACATGTGAGGAAGGAGCTAACATGTGTGGAAGGAATGAAATGGGAGATCCCCATCTTGTGACCTTTTGTGAAATAATGCCCCTCACCATCACGCACCCTGACTCTGCCTGGACCCCGGGTTGTTTCTCCACACAGCAGCCAGGGGGACGGGGTCACAGCAGGGTCACCCTGCACCTGGGCTCTGTTAGACAAACCCCACGTCCCCCCAAGGCCCTGTCCGGCCAGGTCACCCTCCTCGCCTCACTGCCCCCTCCACCTGCCTTTCACCCCCACTCAGCCTGGCCAGCTGGGCTGCTCAGAGACCAGGACAGGATGAGCCTGGGCCAGGCCCCCTCCTGCACACACCCGGCCCCACACACCGCCTCTCCAGGGCCCTCCCCACCACTCTGGAAGTCGCCCCAGCCCTCTGTCCTGTTGGCTTTGCAGCCTCCATTCCCTGGACCCCAGGCTGTGCTGTGCTGGTGGTCCTGCTCTCTGATTGTCCCGGGGCACTGGCACCAGGGACAGTAGCCCAGAGCCCCTGCTGTCAGCTCCTCGTGGGGGTCCCAGTGCCCCAGGGTCCCGGCCCTCCTGCCTCCCCCAGCACAGTGCGCCCCCACCTCCCAGCCCCATGTTAGGGGCCCAGGCAGGGCTGTGGGTTTCTGTCCGAGGCCTGGAGGCCTGCGCCGGCCAGCACAGCCACAGTGCACAGGGCAGAGGGCTGGCGGGCGTCCCAGTGACCATGGGGCCCAGACCCCAGGGATCAGATGGGTGCCCGAGCTGCTCTGCTCCCCACACACACCAGCCCCCGGGGCTCTGACCCAGGACTTGCTCGGCCACTCCCAGCTGCCAGCCAACCTCTGCCATATGCTCCTGCACTGTTTGTGCTTGGGGCCTTCCCTGAGCAGAGGGCACATGCCCCCGTCACAGACGGGACTCCCGAGGCAGGCCGGGGGCTCAGGACTAGTGAGTGGTGGGACCAGTGGACCCAGATGCCGGGCACGTTCTTAGCCCCATAGGAAGTGGCCCAGCCTGAGTGAGCATCAGTGGGATCCCTGAGCCTGAAGGGCCTAGAGGGGAAAGTGTGAGTGAGTGTGAGTGTGAGTGTGTGAGATTGTGTAAGAGTGAGTGTGTTTGAGAATGAGTGTGAGTGTGAGAAACTGAGTGTGAGATTTGTGAGTGTGAGCGTGAGTGTGTGAGATTGTGTGAGTGAGTGTGGGGCATGGGGTGAGCACATATATGTGGATGCCTGGATGTTCATCTCTGGACGTGTGGGAGCGAGTGTGAGGGGATCAGTGTGTGGTCAGGGGGACATCCGTAAACGTGTCCGTCTGTAGCAGGGTGTGAGTGTGCACGGGTGCGTGCTCATCACTGTGGGTGTGAGTGGGTTTGAGGGTCTTGCACCTGAATGCCTGTGCCCACCTTGCTGTCCCTCTGTGCATCTGTCTGTCTTCCTTTCTCTTTCTTTCCTGTCTTGGCTCTCTGTCTCTCCCCGGTCTGTCTCTGTCTTTCGCTCTCCCTGTCTCTTCTCTCCCCTGTCTGTCTCTCTCTCTCGTCCCTATCTCTCATGTCTCCCTGTCTATGTCTCTTTATCTCCCCTTGTCTCGGTCTCTCTCTCTTTCCCCATCTCGGTCTCTCCCTCTCTTCGTCTCTCCCTTCCTGTCTCTGTCTCTCTATCTCTCCACATCCCTGTCTCCCCTCTCTCCCTGTCTCTCTCCCCTCTGTCTCTCTATCTCTGTTTCTGTCTGTCCTCCTCTGTCTCTCTCCCTTCCATCTCTGTCTCTCCCTGTTTCTCTGTCTCTCCCTCTCTCCTGCTCTCTGTCTCTCCCCACGTCTGTGTCTTTGTCTCTTACTCTCTCTGATCTCCCCCTCTCTGTCTCTGTCTCTCCCTCTCTCTGTCTCTCTTCCTCTCTGTCTCCCCCTTCCATCTCTGTCTCTGTCTGTCTCTTTCTCTCTCCCTATCTCCCCTTCTCTGTTTCTCCCCCTCTGTCTCTGTCTCTCTCAGTCTCTGTCTCTCTCAATTCCTGTCTCTGTATCTGTCTCTTTGTCTCTCTCTGTCTCTCCCCCTCTCTGTCTCTGTCTCTCCCCTCCATGTCTCTTTATCTCTCCCTATCTCCATCTCTCCTCCTCTGTCTCTTTATCTCTCCCTGTCATTGTCTCTTTATCTCTCCCTGTCTCTGTATCTCCCCATCTCTCTCTCTCCCTGTCTCTTTATCTCTCCCCTCTGTCTTTTTATCTCTCTCTGTCCACGTCTCTTTTTCTCTCCCTGTCTCTGTCTCTTTATCTCTCCATGTCTCTTTATCTTTCCCTGTCTCTTTCTCTCCCCTCTGTCTCTGTCTCTCCCCATCTCTGTCTCTCCCTGTCTCCCCTTCTTTGTCTCTCTCTCCCCCCTCTGTCTCTTTATCCCTCCCTGTCTCTCTCTCCTCCTTCCTGTCTCTGTCTCTCCCTATCTCTGTCTCTCTCACTGACCCTGGTGCAGTCTCCCCTACCTGGACCTTGGTGCAATGTCCCTGGGTGTTTGATGCAGGTCCTGCCATGAGCCCCTTGGGGTGTGCCTGTCCTGGCCCACAGCCCACTGAGGGTGGCTGCTGGGGTCCCAGGGCTGTGCCCACAGTCTGCTCCTGGCTGTGGGGACTGGCACAGGGGAAGCAGGAGGGAGGGAGACATGCATGGGGTGCAGGGCCCAGCAGAAGTCAATGCCAGACCCTGTAATGCCAGCCTCCCCCTGGGCCTGGCTGTGTTGTGGGCACAGCCCTCAGGGAGGCTGCACATCAATGAGTCCTGCAGCTGGTAAGAGCCCTTCTCACCTGGCCCAACCTGGGTGGACATCAGAATAAACTGTGCAGATCCTGGTGAAACCTAGGCTGACCCTGACTGACCATGGACTGACCTTGGCTGACCTTGGTTGACCCTGGCTGATCTTGGTTGACTCTCGCTGATCCTGATCTGACCCCATTTGACCCTGGCTGAACTTGGTTGACAGTGGCAGACCCTGAGCTGAACCGTTTGACTCTGGCTGACCCTGGCAGACCTGGGCTAACCTTTGTCTAATCCTGGCTGATCTTGGCCTCTCTAAGTCCTGACGCTGTTTGACCCTGGCTGATCCTAGGCTGATGTTGGCTGATCCAGGGTGATCCCAGCTGACACTGGGCTAAACTTGGCTGACCATGGGCTGACCCTGGCTGACTCTGGGCTTCTAGGGGCTGGTGTGGGGCGGGGGCTGGGGCCTTCTGCAGGCTTTGGGGGCCTCACTGTCCCCAAAGGACTCTCTGGGGCTCTGGCTCCTCACCTAGGCCCTAGGCCCATCTGGCCAGGTCTCGGTTTGGGGGCATGATTCTCAGAACAGCAGTCTCTGGCTGGGACACCTGGGCTAGGCTGTGCTCACAATGACTCAGCCACTCTAATGCACTATTTTGGGTGTTTCAGCAGGTGATGGGGTCAGAAGGCTTGAGCAGAAAGAGAAAAACAAGAGAACACAAACACCATTGCCTCCCCCTCCTTCCTCAGTCCTCTCCCCACTGGGAACCCCTGTGCTTGATGACCCTCATAGACTGGGGTCTGGCTCATGTGGCCTGGGCCCTGGGCTGATTCTCCTTACACCAAGTCAGTCTGGCACCTATGTGTCACTCTGAGTCCTGGAATGGGTGAAGCCAGGCGGTGAGGTTATCACTTCATTCTCCATCCAGTGCCTAGACCAAGAGGGTTTCAGGTCCCCTGGGAGGCTCCCTCTCCTCCATGTGCATCACTTCCTAAAGAAGATCAGGGCTCAGGACCCAGGGCACAGGAACAAGACTCAGGATCTAACATAAAGTGATGCAGGCTGAGAACAGGGCTCCAGACTCAGAATAAATGAGCATAAGTTCAGCACCTAGGCAGAGCATTTAGGACCAGGGCCAGGACCAAGGATTAGTGATAAAGACCAGGGCCTAGTGATCAGGACCAGGGCCCAGTGACAAGGACCAGAACTCAGTGATGAGGACCAGGACCAGGGCTTAGTGATCAAGACCAGGGCCAGGTGACCGAGACCAGGGCTCAGTGATCAGGACCAGGGTCCAGTTACCATACCTGCATAGAGTGACCAGAACCAGGGTTCAGTGACCAGGACAAGAACCAGGGCTCAGTCACCAGGACTAGGGTCCAGTGATCAGGACCAGGGCTCAGTGAGCAGAACAAGGACCAGGCTCAGTGATCAGGACTGGGCCCAGTGACCAGGACCAGGACCCAGTGACCAGGACCAGGGCTTAATGATCAAACCAGGGCTCAGTGATCAGGACCAGGGCTTGGTGACCGGGACCAGGGCCCAGTGATCAGACCAGGGATCAGTGATCAGGACCAGGTCCCAGTGACCAGGACCAGGGCTTGGTGACCAGGACCAGGTCCCAGGGATCAGGACCAGGGCTCAGTGACCAGGACCAGGGCTCAGTAATCAGGACCAGGGCTCAGTAATCAGACCAAGGCCCAGGGATAAGGACCAGGGCTCAGTGACCGGGACCAAGGCTCAGTAATCAGGACCAGGGCCTAGTGACCAGGACCAGGGCTTGGTGATCAGGACTAGGGCTTGGTGATCAGGACCAGGACCTGGTGACCAGGACCAGGGCCCTGTGACCAGGACTAGGGCCCAGTGATCAGACCAGGGCCCAGTGATCAGGGCCAGGGATTAGTGAGCAGGACAAGGGCCAGGACTCAGTGACCAGGACCAGGCCCCACTGATCAGGACCAGGGCTCAATGACTGGGACTAGGGCCCAGTGATCAGGACCAAGGCCCAATGACCAGGGCCAGGGCCCACTGATCAGGACCAGGGCTCAGTGACCAGGACTAGGGCCCAGTGATCAGGACCAAGACAGAGATAAGCCAGGGCCCAGTGATCAAGAGCAGGGCCCAGGGACCAGGACCAGGGCCCAGTGATCAGGACCAGGGCTCAGTGATCAGGATCAGGGCTCAGTGACCAGGACCAGGGCCCAGTGATCAGACCAGGGCCCAGTGATCAGGATCAGGGCTTAGTGACCAGGACCAGGGCTTGATGATCAGGATCAGGGCTCAGTGACTAGGACAAGGGCTCAGTGATCAGGACCAGGGCACAGTGACCAGGACAAGGAGCAAGCCTCAATGATCAGAACCAGGGCTCCATGACCAGGACCAGGGCCAAGACTCAGTGATCAGGACCCGGCTCAGTGATCAGGACCAGGGCTCAATCACCAGGACCAGGTTGCAGTGGTCAGGACCAGGACTAGGGCCTACTGAGCAGGACCAAAGCAAGTGACAAGGACTAGGCCTCAGTGGTCAGGACCAGGCTCAGTGGTCAGGACCAGGGCCCAGTGACCAAGACCAGGGAGCTGATTGCAGTTTTTGGGTGGGGTCTTGCTCTATATCCTCTTGGTGAAGCCCAACTCTTGCTTGGCCCTGTAGCCTTATGCAGAACCTGTTCAGGTGGGCACTAGGCAAGGGGGAGCCCATCTCCATGCTCACTGTGACCCCCCCTATGGGTCCTGAGGAAGGCATCCTCCTTTCCCAAGCATCCATCCCCTCCGGTCTCCCTCCCCTCATTCAGAGTCTGAGAACTTCTGCCTTGGGGATCAGTTTATTGCACCAGGAAGGCCTGTGTGGGAGTGTAGGGTGGCTTCCAAGCAGGGCTGAGCTCTGGCATCCAGCTGGGCTTCCAGGAGGCTCCTCCAGGCTCCTCCCTGCAAACACAAGAGGGGTCAGGGCACCAGGGGAGCTCCTGAGGTGGGCAGTGTCCTTGCCAATGCCTCATCCCAAGCCTGGCCTGGCTTATGGGAGACTGGATTGAATCCTGCAGTGACTGCACCTGGGGGAAGCTGACACCTTGACCTTGCTGGGGAAACATTTGCTCTGACCCCTAGGCCTGCCCATATCCTCAGTGTTTGTGAAGGGACTACCTCCCTGGGAGACCAGACCCCTAAGTGTGGGGGAACAGGTAGATGCTCTTCTGGTAGATGAGCGCCCCCGCCCCCATCAACCCACTGCTCTGCCTCCTTGCCCACCCCCACCTGTGCTCGGCTGGCTCCTGCTCAGTACTGGGGGACTTCTTTGCTGCCAGATGGGCCCCGGATGCTGGTCACAGTCAGTGCTGTGCTGTAGAAGAGGCTCAGCAAGAAGAGGGTGAGCAAGGTGATGGTGGTGGGCCACAGGCTGGCTCCTGGGGCATCCTCCTCCAGGCCCTCCTGTGGTGGGTCCAGCACTGCCCAGGGAGATGGCTCCCGGAAACCTGCAAGACACTAAGAGCCTCTCAGGCCTGTGCCTGTATGGGTGGGGGCCAAGCCAATGCCCTCCCCTCCTAGCGCCCTTGGGGTTGGGACAGAGTGTCCTAGCTCAGGTCTGAGGCTGCCTCAGGGAGGATGAGGTGGCTGGGACCCTTGCAGCTTTTGAGATGCCCATAGAACCCCTGTCTCTGAGGGTCTCAGGGCACCTTAGGGAGAGATAGCTGGCAGGGCAGGAGGGTGGGCATTGTCTTTGCTGCTCCAAGGGGAGCTCAAGCCCAAGGCCTCCTGGATCCCAGCCCTATCTGTATCCTTAGCAAGCCCTCAGCAAGCCCCTGATCTTGGGCTGGCCTTGGCCTGGGCCTGGAGTGGGGCCAGAGAGGACCAGACACGCCCACTCTCAAGGTGATTTGGGTCGAGCCATAGATCTGGATCTGTGGTTCCATGAGCCAAGGGCTGCAAGGGCATGACCAGGGCCCTCTGTTGCCCTCCCAGGGAATGTAGCTGATAAGCTACAAGGAGCACGAGGGAGGCCCAGATGAAGGCCACCAGCGCAGGCAGCCCTGCTGTCCTCAGGGTCCTAGGGCATAGACCTCCCGTGTTACATGGGATTTGGGCCTGCTTGTCATATGCTGACACATCCAATCATTCATCCATTTGCCCATCCATCCATCCATCCAGGACTCCATCCACCCATCCACCCATCCACCCGTCCATCCGTCCATCCATCCGTCCATCCGTCCATCGATCCATCCATCTATGTGCCCATATATCTACCCACCCATCCATCCATTGATCCACCCATCCATCCACTATCCATCTACTTATCCACTCGTCCATCCATCCATCTATCTATCCATCTTCTCATCCATTATATGTCCTATGATTCACCCACCTGTCTGCCTGCTGTCCATCTGTTGGCTCAGCCCCTCATCTACTGATTCTTCTGCCTTCCTGTCTCTTTAGAAAGCTCCTCCTTTGGGGTCCTGGGTCCCTTGGTGGCTGGAGCACCTGCTCTGTGGCAGCACTTCTCCAATTAACCCATTGCTACCCTATTGCTCTTTGGTGACTGGACTCGAGAGGGACACAGTGGCCAGGGTGGAGAGGGGGCGCCACCCTGCCTTGGCCCTGGGAGCAGAGGGAGGTACCAGAAGGCTGGGTCCCCTGAGGAGGCCCAGAAGGTCTGAGACAAGAGCAGGGGCCTCGCTGCCCCCTTGTGGGAGCCCTGGTGCCAGGTGTCCCCACAGCAGTCATGGGGCTGCCTCTCTATGCTCGGTCTCCCCCGGCTTCCTCCTCTTCTGCCAGGAGCCCCAAGCAGAAGCTGCAGAGGGGTCCTGGGTGGGAGCTGTCTCTTCTGACCCTTCCCCACCCCTGTCCCCACGCTATCTATGGTTTGGGCTATACTTGGGTTCAGGAAGGGATGGGAGACTTGAGTCTGGGGACAGGCAGGGAGCAGGGGCTGCCTAGGAGGGGCCTGTGGAATTGACCCCTGAGCTGTGCTTAGCTGGACACACAGAGAGGCCTGAGGCCAGGAGGGTCACAGGGCAACAGGACTGGGCCTGGGGAAAACGTGCTGGGGGCTTGCGTGGGGACTCCCCTTGCCTTCCTGGAGCTGGGCCTGCACTGTGAACTTCCTGCACCTGTGGGGCCCCAATGTCTGTGTGTGTGTGTGTGTGCACGCACACATGTGAGTGTGAGCACATGGGAGCGTATGTGTGCATGTGTGTGTGCTCCTGTGTGCACACGTACAGAGCAGCGTGGTGTGGGTGGGGAAGGCTGTGCTCAGGATGAGGGTGGTCTCCCTTCTGTGTGAGGCAGTGGGCCCGTCCTGCACTTTGTGCCTTGCACCCATCAAGGGCAGTGTGGGGCCCCTGGAGTCCAGCCCTCCTCCCCTCGCCGTTCCTCCCATGACACCCAACAATGGCACCAGCTTCTTCCTGGCCACCTTGCTCCCCTATCACCCTCTCTAGTCCCTCCCGGCTTCCCCTAAAGTCAGTCTTCTGAGATACGAATGACCACGTCACCTGCCCACTGGGAACTTCCCATGAGGCCCACTGCTCTTAGGACCCACTGGGCTGTGCCTACCTCGCCCGACTCTGCCATCCTCAGGATTCAGTCCCAGCTCAGCCTCAACTATCATAAATTATGTGCTCACACTCATGCTTACACACTCACACAAGCACATGGGTATGCCAGGCACGTCAAGGTGGCAGGCTGAGTGGGGAAACTGAGGTCCCGAGAGGGACAGGGCAGCGGGGTACTCTTTCCTCCTTGGGCCCTGCCCCCTCCCTGGCATGCCACAGACCCCGAGGACAGACAGAAAGGCGGCCGGATGGAAGCGAGGAGCTGCTTTGGGCGAGCATGGAGTTTATTCAAGGGGTGGGCGGGGGCAGCTCAGTAGCAGGTGCCTTCTGCCTCTGCCATGACCACAGACACGTTGACGTGCGTGGGTTTACCCGCCAGGCGGTCGATGGTCTTCTGGGTGAAGCCCAGGGGCAGCGCCTCATGGCCCACCATGCAGGAGAAGCTCTCTCCCTTCTTCCAGGCCTCGGCCTCCACGCGCAGCAGGCTGGTCACGGCGAAGGTGGTGGCGCTTTGGTCGGGCTCCCGCAGGGGCTCCCAGGTTAGGTACTTCTCACGGGGCAGCTTCTGGTTCCCTTGCAGCCAGAGCACCAACACATCCTTAGGGCTGAAGCCCCGCACCAGGCACGTCAGTGTCACCAGCTCGTTGAGGGCCAGCTCCTCCGACGGCGGCGGTAGCAGGTGGACCTGGGGCTTGAAGAGGTTTTCTGGAGGGTGAAGAGCTGGGTCAGGAGTCTGGGTGGGGAGGAAAGAGCCCCTCTGCCCGCTGGGCACCCTGTGCCTCAGTTTCCCTCTGTATAAGGTGGGTGGGAGCACACCCATATCCTCTAGAGGCTAGGGGGAGGAGGCAGGCTTAGGAATGTGCCTCACATACTGTAGGGTGCTGTGCGGCACCTCGCTGGCAGCGTCTGAGCCCACCTGTGGGTTTGGTGATGGTGACAGTCAGTGACTCTTTGGACTCAGGGTGTGTGGCAGTGCAGGAGAAGGTCGTCCCTCTTTTCCATTGCTCAGCGCAGCCTGGCAGGACGCTGGACACGCTGTAGCAGCCACTGGGGTTACGCACGGGGGTCTTCTGGATAGGGCTTGTCCCAACTGAAGGACTCCAGGTGAAGGTGGCACCCTGGGGGTCTTTCAGGCCGCTCAGTGTGCACGTGAGGCTGGCATTGGAGCCTAGGAGCAGGTCCTCGAGGGCCGGCGGGTGCAGAAACAGGCGGGGTGGACCACAAAAGGGGCACTTACAACACTCAGGATCTGGAACTGCTAGGGAGGCCGGAACAGGTCAGCACCTCGCTCCGCCCACCCGCCCTCCACTTCTCTCCCCTCCAGCTCCTGCCCAGGCCCCCTCCTGGCCCGTCAGCTGCCACCCGCTGGGGGCTCAGCCTGGCAGCCCACTTTTGTCTGAGGGGAGCCTCAGCGAGGGACACAGCTCCAGGTGCTGGGTCATGGGGGGAATGTGGTAGCCCACTGCCCCTCCCCAGCCGCCCTCTGACCTTTGCAGGGCACGTCCACAGACTGGCTGGGGCTGGTGTAATGCTGTACTTCGCATTTCACAGTTTCTTCATCTGGGCACTCTTCGGCTGGCAGGGTCAGCTGGCTGGTCACAGTGTACAGGCCATTGGCCTCCAAGGGGGGGAAGGTCGTGACAGACACGCTGTCCCCACTCTTTCCCCAGGTCACCGTAACGGGCTCTGGGTAGCCCAGTGGGAAGAAGCCCTGGATCAGGCAGGCAATGACCACAGGGTCAGACGAGTCGGCACTCCGAAGACTCAGGGGGAAGATACTGGGGCTGGTCACGGACTCTGCAACATAGGATGTGCTGTGAGACAGTGGGCCCTTGTGTGGCCAAGACCCCGACAGCCCCACGAGGTTGGGATGGTACCCGCCTCTCCTTTACACTAGAGGAAACTGGCACAGAGAGGGTTAGTGACTACCCCAAGATCATGCAGCTCATATGCCATGGACCTGGGGTTGGAACCAGCCTCCTGAGTCCAGATGCACTATTTCTGAATACACTTCTCAGAGGTCTAGCATGTGGACCCAGACATGCACCTTGGACAGGGCCTCTGGCACAGGCCACTTCCATATGGGAGTGGTGATTATTACACATGGTTCTCCCCCGACCAGCCATCCGTGGGTGCTGCCGGAGCCCCAGCCCCTCTGTACAGTGGCACACCATGCTCTCCCCAGGGCCTGGGGGGGTCGTGAGAGGTGGGCCCATGGGAGGGCACAGGTGAGGACAGAGTGCTCTGATTTGAAGCTGAGCCTGCACCGGGGGCTGGCTCGGCTGCGCTGGAGGTGACACTGGGGAGGAGAGAGGGCCTGTGCCTTCTGTCCTCTCTCCCACTTCATCAGTCAGGGCCCCAGTCCAACCACCCACCACTCTACTCAGCCCACTCCCAGCCCCCAACAAACAGAAGTCAACCCTTGTGGCCTACAGAGTTTTGAGGCCAAAGGCCCAAATCTAAATCAGTCTTTCTGGGATGTCCCACCCAGACAGGCTGGGCTACACAGGGCGGGGTCTGCCCACATGGACTTTCCATTCCCATCAGGGCAACTGGTGAAGGGGTAGAAAGCATCACGGATGCACCCTGAGGCTGCACGTCCCCACGCGCCCCCAAGAATCAGGGTGAATTGGCTGCTTGGAGACCAGGGCTCTGGGGGTGGTCCACACTCAACCAACTCCTTTCCAGTCACTGCAGCCCAGCTCAGGCCAGCTCAGCTCAGTTCTGCCCAACTTAGGCTACTTCAGCTCAGCTCAGCCCAGCTGAGCCAAGCTCATCCCACTTCAGCCCAGCTCAGCTCAGTTCAGTCCAATTCAGGTCAGCTCAGCCAGGATCAGCCCTGTTTAGCACAGATCAGCCCAGTTAAACTAAGATTAACCTAGCTGAGCTCAATTCAGCCTGGTTCCGCTCAGTTCAGGCCAGCTTGGCACAGCTCAGCCCAGTTCAGCCCTGTTTAGCACAGATTAGGCAGTTAAGCCAAGATCAGCCTAGCAGAACCCATTCAGCTCAGTCCAGCTCAGCCCAACTCAGCACAATTCAGCCCAGCTCAATCCAGCTCAGTGCAGCTGAGTTCAGCCTAGTTAAGACAAGATCAGCCCAGGTGAACTCAGTTCAGCCCAGCTTAGCCCAGTTAAGCCCAATTCAGCCCTGTTTGCACAGCTCAGCCCAGTTAGTCCAGCTCAGCCTAGTTAGCCCAGCTCAGCTCATTCTCTTCAGCCCAATTCAGCCCAGCTCAGCCCAGTTCAGCCCTGGTTAGCACAAATCAGCCCAGTTAAGGCAAGACCAGCCTAGTTGAGCTGAGCTCAGCTCAGATCACCCCATCTCAGCCCAGATCAGCCCAATTCAGACCCGTTTGCACAGCTCAGCCCAGCCCAGTAGTTCAGCTCAGCTAGCTCAGCCAATTTCAGCTCAGCCCAGTTCAGCCCAGTTCAGCTCAGCACAGCCCAGCTCAGTTTAGCCCAGCGCAGCTCAGCCCAGTTCAGCCCAGCTGAGCCCAGTTCAGCTCAGCCTGGCTCAGCTCAGCCCGGTTCAGCTCAGCTCAGCCCAGCTCAGCCCAGCCCAGCCCAGCCCAGTTCAGCCCAGCCCAGCTCAGCCCAG
>JABWHU010000168.1:46931117-46942358 GCA_014189135.1 Dicerorhinus sumatrensis harrissoni
CCAGCCCAGCTCAGCCCAGCCCAGCT
Organism: Dicerorhinus sumatrensis harrissoni; assembly: GCA_014189135.1. NCBI lineage: Eukaryota > Metazoa > Chordata > Mammalia > Perissodactyla > Rhinocerotidae > Dicerorhinus > Dicerorhinus sumatrensis. Next base: position 46,931,144 of record JABWHU010000168.1, read on the forward strand.
CAGCCCAGCTTAGCTCAGTTCAGCCCAGCTCAGCAAGCCCAACTCAGCCCAGTTCAGCCCAGTAAAGCTCAGCTCAGTCCAATTCAGCTCAGTCCAGCCCCGCTCAACCCAGCTCAGCTCAGTTCAGTTCAGCCCAGCTCAGCTCAGTCTAACTTAACACACTTTTCCCCAGTTCAGCCAGCTCAGCCCAGCTCAGCTCAGCCCCATTCAGCCTAGCTCAGCCCTGTTCACCTCAGCCCAGTTCAGCCCAGCTCAGCTCAGCCCAGTTCGGCTCTGCTCCATTCAGCTCAGTTCAGCCCAGCTCATCCTAGCTCAACCCAGCTCAGCTCAGCCCATTGCAGTCAGCTCAGCTCTGCCCAGTTAAGTCAGCCCAACTCAGCCCAGTTCAGTTCAGTTCACCCCAGCTCAGCCCAGTTTAGGTTAGCCCAGTTCTGCGTTAAATCCAGCCATTCCCTGCCCAGGCCTAGCGTCTTGCCCTGTGGTTTCTGGGATCCATGGCAGTCTGCCTTTCTTTCTTGTCTCTCTGTCTTGGTGTCTGTTGTCCATTCCCCTGGTCCTAGGCAGGCACTGTATGGCCTGGCTGAGGAGGAGATGAGGCCTGAATAGCTTCCGGGACCCACCTGCTCAAGGCTGCTGGAGGGTCCACCACGGCTGAGAGAGGCCTAGGTCTCCCTCCACCAGGCGGCCTGGGCTGCAGGTCCAACTGCTTGCCTACCCCAGAGGAGCTGGAGTGGGGAGAGAGGCCAGGCCTCACCCAGGCCCTGCCTCGATGGCTGCGAGTCCTCAACAGACTCCCGCCCCACTCTGGGCCATTTGCCCACCTTGGGAGTGAGGCTGACGCTGTGAGGGGCAGGCTGGGAGGGGCTGCACGCCTGTGTGTGGCCCACAGACAGGGTCTCTCACCCACTTCCTGCCCCACCAGCCACGGCCTCTTGCCTCCACGTCATGTCTGGTCTGTGGTCTGGCTGTGGCGGGGCCAGGTGTGTGTGGCCTGGGCTGTCTGACCTCGCGGGAGCCTGGCCTGGCCTGAGACCACGTGGGTGCAAGGGCAGGCGCCGTGGTGGGGTCACAGCTCCATGTTCTGCCCATGGGGCTGGCCTGGGGGCCGAGATGCAGGGAAGCAAAAGCCAAAGTAGACACAGTTAGGGCCTCAGGGACACTGAGGTAGAGATGGTCCCAGAGATGGAGATGGACACTCCATCTCTGGGCCTGAGGGGAGGCCGCAAGGGCTGGCAGGAGTGGGGGCCTTGAGAAACCGGGCTGGCCCAGAGTGACCCCCAGCAAGCAGGCCTCAGTAGACCTCAGGTCACAGGGTGGCGCGTGAGGGTGAGGAGCTGCTCCAGCCTGGCCATGACCAGTGGCAGCCCTTCCCTGGCCAGCCCATGAGCAGCTGGGGCCCCAGACTGATGCTGGGGTGAGGGCGTGGGGGCCACTCTGTCTGGAAGCCTGGAGGGAGCCCTGCAGGTTGGGCTGCTGAGGTGTCACCTCCACCCACATCCACCCAACTCCCTGCCCAGGGCTTTCCTGCCCCGTCAGCCCCATGGAGGCTGCCCGAGCTGTGTCCACTCTGCCTGCTCCTGAGTACCCTGCCCAGCCCTCCCTGGCACCCCCTCCAGAGGTGGCCCATGCCTGGCACACATGAGGCTTTTGGGCCTGATTTGTGGTTGCGTTCATTCGTTCATTCATTTCTTCATGCACAAAGGGGTCTGGAGCCACACACAGGACCTGACGGCCCGCCCACCAGGAAGGACACTGTCGGGGGGAGAGCTGCAGGAGAGATGGACATGCTGGACCTGGGGGAAATGGGCTCTCTTTGGGGAGCTCGGGCGGGCTGGGGATGGGGGTCAGGGCAGGTGGGGCGGGAGAGGAGGAGATGGATGGAGGGAGGGGAACCCCGGCACCCCTGGGTGGACAGACAGCCCTGGCCTGGCTTGAGGAACCTCTCGGGGTTTTGTCATGAAGCCCAGGATCCCCACAGCTTCACCCATGAGGAACATTTGCTCCCAGGGCCTCTTGTCCCCACCATCGTTGCATGCCCTCCCAGTGCCAGCATCACCTGCATTGCGATGACGGCCCCCACAGCTCTGCCTCTTGCCTGTGAGCCCCCAGGCCCTGCACCATCCAAAGCCCCAGCCCCCGCCCGCCTGAGGGGGCAGGAGGAACCGGACTCAGGACATGCGATGGCGCCTCGCAGGTCAGGGTGGCGCATGGCGTGGAGGAAGCAGCGTAGGCGCTGGAGGGGATTCAGTGCCTGCCCTCTCCCTTGCCTCCCCGTTCCCGTCGCCTGGCACTCCTGCATGGACGCACTGCCCCACTCTGCCCCACTGTGGGCACAAAGGCCCTGGGACTCAGGGCAGAGGAGGGCACGTCCGTTTGGACTTGAGGGGTCGCAGTGGTTGGGTGGAAGGACCCGGAACTCAAGGAAGAGGCCTGAGCTGAACTGTGCTCTGAACCTTCCATGTGGCTGGGACTGCACAGCCCGGGGGTCCAACTGGGCATGGAAAGAGCCAGGAGACGGGTCCTCCCTGGGCTTCTCCGGAAGGAGGAGGGACCTCTGCTTGGCCAAGCCTGCTGGCTGGGCACGTGAGTGTCCTGGGGCCCCCAAGACAAAGGACCATGGCCCGAGCGGCTGACAGAATTCATTCTTGCGGTCTGGAGACCAGACATTATCCAGGTGTCGCAGGGCCACGCTCCCTCTGCAGGCTCCAGGGGCCGGTCCTTCCTGCTCCTCCAGCCTTGGGGAGCCCCAGGCGACGCTGGGCTTGTGGCTGCATCACCCCGGCCTCTGCCTCTGCCTTCTCACGGCCTCCTCCTCTGTGTCTGTGTCTCTCCTCCTCTGTCTCTTATGAAGACACAAGTCGCTGCGTTTAGGGCCACCTGGACAATCTTGTCTTAAGATCCTTAACTTGAATCACATCTGCAAAGAGGCTTTTTCCAAATAAGGTCATATTCACAGGTTCCAGGGCTTAGGACGTGGACATAGCTTTTGGGGTCACCATTCTGCTCACTGTGGTGGGTTAATAAGAGAAGGAAAGGAGGAGGGACAGAGGGGACCCTGAGAAGGTGACCTTTTGCGGCTGGGAGGGTGTGAAGCCAGGGTTGCTGGCATGCCCGTCGTGGGTCCTGGAACCCGACTGCCAGGTGTGAATCCAGTCTGTCTTCCCCTCCCTTGGCCCTGCTCTGGGGCTGGTGCTCCCCCTGTGCCGGGTCTGTCGGCCCCTCTAGGTGGGTGACCGTCACACCTTCCTCTCTGGCTTGGGGGGCTGCACTTTGCCTGTGGAGTGATGGCGCCCGGCTCACAGGGGATCCATGTGAGCCGAGCCCCTGTTGCCCTTGTTCTGGGGTCCATGGAGGGGTCTCGTGATCTGGGGTGAAAGTCAGAGAAAGAAGACAGTCAGCTCTGCCCTGGGGGGCTCCCCGCCCAGGAGACGGGAGGAGGCGCCTGGGTCTCGGCTTAAGAGAACCTTGCAGGTGGTGGGTGGATTTAGGGTCTGGTTTCCTGCGATGTGTGTGTGTGTTTGTGCAAGTGTGAGTGTGTGATAATGTGTGAATGTGCCTGAGTGTCCCTGAGTGTGTGACATGTGTGTCTGCATGTGAGTGCAGAGCAGGGCTGGGGCTGCAGCCTTGGCCTTGTCCTGAAAAGATATCTGCTCCTCTGAGGCTCTGTTTAGACCAAATCCTCGGTGTCTTGAGACAAGCCTCAGAGTTGCCCAATCCTGGGTTTTCTACCATCAACAGGAGGCCTGCTGCCGAGGTCCTACCCCTGAAGGCTGGGCACTCGCCGTCGGAGCTCATGTCCATCCTGGGTCCGTGTCATATTCCATGTGACACCATGTCTCCCAGCACGGAGCGAGGCTCTCTCTGAAAGGCGATCACCAAGAGTGGAATCTCCTGTCAAAAGGGTCTGGGCACATGTGTGCTGGGAATGTGGCCCTGACAAACGGTCTCAACAATCCACACGCCCTCAGACAAGGCCAAGAGGGCCACCCCTACCCCTGGTTTCATCCAGATTGTAAAGTTTCTAATTATTGAAACATTTTCTTCCTATTATTGGCCCCCTAGTTTTTCCTTTCTGTGAAGGACCCACTGCTCACTTTTCTTTCTTTTTTCTTTTTTTGGTGAAGAAGCCTGGCCTTGAGCTAACATCCATTGCCAATCGTCCTCTTTTTGCTTGAGGTGGATTGGCCCTGAGCTAACATCTGTGCCCATCCTCCTCCATTTTGCACGTGGGACGCCGCCACAGCACGGCTTGATGAACAGTGTGTAGGTCTGCTCCTGGATCCAGACCCAAGAACCCTGGACCACTGAAGCGGAGGGTGCAAACTTAACCACTACACCACCAGGCTGGCCCCTACTTTTATTTTTTATTGGTTCCTGAGTGCTCTTTATGTATGAGGGAATCCTGCCCTTTTTGTCATGTGTGTTCACATATTCTGCCCCCACTTCCAGTGTACTTCACAGAGACGGTTGTGGCAGGTCTCTCCAACCACAGAAACCACCTCATTGTCCTGAGGAGGGGCACAGCTCTGTGCCCACCACTGTTCTTGGCCAGCTGGCTGCCTCATGATGCCTGTGGCTCCTGCCTTCCCGGCTCACCAGGTTTCTTCTCAAGGACGGCAGCGGCCAGCCCCAGACAGCTCATGTGTCTGGCTCAGCTCATCAGGACATCTGGGCGGGCTGGCTGGCAGAATGGGGGGAATGGGGACCAAGGATTGGCTTGTCTGCGTGCACGGATTGGGGCGGGTGACTGGTGATCCCAGAGGCTGATGCCGGTCCCCCATGGTGACTGTTCAGCGGTGTCCCTGTGGCTCCTACACCGACCAAAGAAGCAGCCCCTTGGATTGGCCCACGGGGGTTGGAATTGTTGCTTTCACGTTAGCGTGGGAGGGGGCAGTGAGTCTGGGCTGGAGACCACTGGAGCAGGTGTGATGGGCACTGAGCTGGGGGTCTGTGGAGGTGTTGAAAGGACTTTTAAGACAGCAGCTGGCTGGCCACTTGGGCCCTCAGGGGTCCAGAGCTGCCCCCTGACCCTCCCTTCTGGTCCCCCATCTACGTTCTTGGGGGCCCTGGCTCCCACCCCCGTGGGACCACAGTTACCACCCCCAAAGCATGCTCAGGTGGCATGGGTTTGTAAAAAGGAACTTTACTAAGAAACCTGGTGAGAAGGAAATAGGACCGACAAGCCAGGAGTGAGAGGTTGGTTGGGGCCATGGTGGACGGCTTTGGGGGTAGTTGGGCTGAGGCGGCCGCTGTGTGGACCCCATGGGAAGCTCCTTTTGCTGTGGGACTCCTCCTTCCAGCCCAAGGGCTCTGCCCGCAGCCCCGAGCAATCCTGTGGCCTCTCCCCAGAAGGGCTTCTCTGCCTCCTCGTTCTGTAGGGGCGGGGCTCCGGTGGACAGCTGGAAGGGTGGGCAGAGGGAAGGGGTTGGGCACTTGAACATGGGGGCAGGGAGGGTCGGAATAAGTCTGGGGAGTGAGGCCTCGGGCTGGACTCAGACTCTGAGCAGTGGGCTGGGCCATGGGCTCCAGGCCCTCATTGTGTTTTAGGGGTTGTTCAGTCAAATGGGAGAGGTTCCGCCACCAGGAGCCTGGGAGGAGTGCAGGGTGATCACACCCATGCCCAGCCCAGGTCACTCTATGGAAGGGACAGATGCTATTCTGGGGCTTGTCCCAAAGTGGGGTGGGGTGGGGGCTGTGACTGGCAGGTCCTGTGGGTCCTTGAACCTTGGGGCTGAGCTGTAACCTGCCGATGCCCATGCATTGGTTGTTGGGTCCCCGGCTTTGGCCCCTTCGGGGGGTGACTGCTCCCCTCCTCCCACCCAGGACAGAGTAGGCAGCCTCAGGGATGCTGAGACAGGGAGAAGGCAAGGCCTCGTTGTTTGGTCTCCAGGCCTAGGCTGCTGGCTGCATGACGTTTGTGTAGTCGTGGACGGTCTGGGGCTTCTCCTGCAGGATGGCGGCGAAGACCCACTTCACCTGGGAGGAGGTGCACGTGAGGGCGGCTTTGTCCCCCAGACTCGGGCTCTCCCTCTCTCTGGGCCTCCCAGGCCCCTCTGCCCGGCCCTGGAAGCCCCGTCTGTGCTCTCACCTTGAAGAGGGTGACGGTGGCACTGTAGCTGACGCTGAGCAGGAAGAGCGCGATGAAAACGAAGAGACTGGTCCACAGCCCTTCCAGCTCTTCACTCTCAGCCCCTTCCACGCACAGGTCCTGCAGGTCCAGCTCTGTGGGCACCAGTAGTCAGCCCTCCCGGCCTCGGCCTGTGGCGGGGGGCAGGGCAGGCCTGGCCGCCCTCAGAGTGGAGTGAATCAGGGCCCCGCATGCACCCCATTCCTGAAGCCCTGGTCTCCACAGCCCCCGCTGATGGCCAGAGTGCAGAGCTCCCTGTCCAGCCTCCTCTGCAGCTACCCAGAGCCATCAGCCAGTCCTGGAGGGCTGGGGGTCTGAAGCCCCCAAGTCGGCCAGCAGCTGTGTGGGAGTGGCCCATCTTCTGCCCTCTCCTGACCCCGCCCCCAAGATGGCCCCTATTTTCTCTCCCTTCACTTCTCACAGCTTCTCCCCTGACTACCGGTCACCCCCACTCAGCCCCACAGGCTCCTGACCTCAGCTCGGGCTCTGCCCCCCACCCCCCAAGTCTGTGGAGCCCCCATCCCCAATGCTGCATCAGGCTGCCCAGCCCAGTTCCTGCTCATCTCCACCCTCGCCAGCCTGGAGACCCCTCCAAGCTACACTCGGACAGACGGCTGCCCCACCTGGAGCTCTCAGGAGGGGCCTGAGCTCTGCAGCCTGGCTCATAGGACCTGGGACAGCCCCACAAATCATCACGTCATCACAGCGGGTGTCCTGAGGGGCTGGGCCAGCTGTGTGGACCTTGCTCAGGCCTGGGGGAGCCCAGAGCTGCCTTCTGGCCCTACGCTGGCCCCGCAGCGGTCCCGCAGCCTCTCGGCTCCACCTGCCCTTGGGCTGGGCCCCCTCCCCTCCCAGCACAGGAGGGCCCCGGTGCCTCTGGGCTGATGTCTTCAGAGTGTGGGCTGGCCCTTTCCTGTTTTTCCTGTGGATACAGTGGGTGCTCGTGTGCTAGGGAGTGTGTGTGTGCACACAGGATGAGTGTGGGGGGTCTGGGGTGTGTCGCGTGCGCATGGCTTGGTGCTTGGGTGGGGGTGGGGTGGGGCCAGCAGCCTGCTCTCAGATGTGGTTTAGTAGGAAAGCGAGATGAAGCCCACACCCTGGGAGTGTGTGTCCATGTGTGCATCTGTGTCCATGTGTGTGTCCATCTATGTGTGTCTTTGTGTCTGTGTCAGTGTCCGTCTGTCTGTCCATGGGGTGCAGCTGACAAGAAAGGGTTGAACTGGGAAGGCCGGGGCCACAGAAGGAAGCCATGTGGGTCCTGCTGGGCTCTCAGCCAGGGTGGAAGACCCCTCCATGTCCACCTTGGATCCAGAGGCCTGGGTGTGACCCAGGGTTCAAGGGATGGATTGGGCGTGGCCTGGGCAAGAGGGAGGGCCCTGGGAGGCCACACGAGAGCACATGTGAGACACGTCGGCTCGTGTAGGGTGCCCGTTGTTGGCGGTGTGTGTGCTGGTGGAGTCGCCATGTGACTTGGTGTGGGTCTGGGGCTGGCACAGTGTGAGCGTGTAAGCACTGGCACAAGTGGGTGTGACCGTGTGTGAGGCTCCTGGGAGCCTGTGTGTGAGGGCTGGGCCCTTCCTCAGGACCAACTCAGGGTGGAGTGAGGCCAGGCAGCAAGACAGGGGTACTGGGTGCTCACCCCAGCCTGCTGTGACCATGTGAGTGGGGCAGGGGTCAGAGGGCGGAGGTGTGCCATGGGCTCGGCACTGGCCGCTGTGTGGGTTGGGGGCTTGCCCTGGCCCACTGTGCTCCGGAGGTGATGGCAGGTGGGGCTGACAGGGGTGCGGCTGCCTGGAGTCCCTGTGTGTCTGGGCTTGTGGGGGTCTGACTCTGCCCATTTCTTCACCCAAAGAGCCTGTGTGGGCAGCTGGACCTGGGGGTTTGGGGCTTGTCTGCATCCAGGGGGCCATCAGGAGGCTGCGGGTGGAGGCCGAGGCCTCTAGGGCCTCCAGGAGAGGTAGGGGCTTTGGGCTGGGCTGAGGTCTCCTGGTCCTTCCCCTGGGACCACCCTCTGGCTCTCAGGACTCCTTTGAGTGGACAGGACCCACAGTGTGGTTGTGGGGAGGGCCCACTGACACGATGGTGATCGTGCATAGAGCCACGCCTCAGCCTTGCCCCGCCCCTCTGGCCCCCTCTTCTGGGGGTCCTTTCCTCTGCACCAAGACACCCCTACCCACAGCCCGGCACACCCCCTAAAACAGGCACGCCCAGGGCTCTGAGCAGGCACTGGAGTGTTTATTGACAATGACGGACAGAAGGTCTGGCTGGTCCCCACCCCCACCCCAGCAGGATGGAGCCCTGGGAGGGAGAGCAGGTGGCGGGCCGGAAGGCATCATTTACCACGGTCTTTGGACACTTGTACGTCGAGGGTCCTAGAGCCAGGCAGCGCCTCGTGGACCACTCGGCAGGTGAATTCGTTCTTCAGCTCCCAGTCTGCCCAGCTGACCTCCAGGCGGCTGAAGACGAAGAAGGCAGGGCTGGGGCCGTTGGCCTTCTGGGGCCGGGTGGTGGCTTGCTGGTCCGTCTGAATTAGGACATTGTTACGCAGCCACTGTACGGAGATGTCCGAGGGGAAGAAGTTCTGGATCAGACAGGTGAGGGTGACCTTGTTCTTGGTCTCCTCCTCCTTCTTGGGTGGCGGGAACACGTAGACCTCGGGCGGAGCACGCTTGCCTACGGACAGGCATGGGGTCAGCCCGGGCTCTGCCCAGGGGCCCGCCCACCTCCCTCTGGCCTGCAGCTCACCAGAGGCCTTGACGATGGAGTGCACGATGGGCTTGGGCAGGTCTGGGTGGGTCACCGTGCACCTGTAGGTCTCGCCCTCGATCCAGTCGGTGGTGTCCACAGGCAGGGTGGATGTGGCGGAGAATGTCTTGTTAAACTGTTCACTGGCGTCCATTGTGTCCTTCTGCACAGGGTTCCCGCTCTCCCGGGACCAGGTGATGTGTAACTTCTCCTTGTTGGCTAGGTCTACCACCAGGCAGGTGACCTTGGGTGACTTGTGGACGTACAGGTCGAGTGGGCTAGGGGGGATCAGGTAGACGCTCACGCCGCGGGGGTCAGACTCTGTTTAGGAAGGGGGCTGCGTGAGGCCGCATGCTGCCCTCCCCTCTGACCTCCGAGTGTTGGGTGTCAGCGTCGGGGGGGTGCTGTACCTGTGCACATGCGGGCCTGGTCCGTAAAGGTCATGCCTCGGTAGGTGACCTGGCAGGTGTAGGTCTTTTGGGACTCCCACTGGCGCTGGGTGATGTTGAGCTCGCTGTGTGTGGAGGCCAGCTCGCCCTCCTGCTTGGCGGGGGCAGTGTGCGTGAACAGGTCCTTGTTCTCCTGCCCGTCCACCAGCCAAGTGACGTTGATGTGGCCAGGGGTATAGTTGGAGATGAGGCACAGGAGCTGGATCCTGGTGTGGGAGTCACCGCGGGGGTCGCAGGAGGAGTGGAACAGCTTCACGGTGGGTGAGGTGTAGGCCACGGTGCACCCTGGGGGTGAGGGTGGCAGGTGCATTGTTGGCCTCCCTGAGCCCGGGCCCCCACGTCCCAGCCCAGGGCATCACTAGCAGCAGTGTCATTTGAACCCCCCCACCCCTCCCACCAAGCCAGCCCTTCCTCCTCTGACGGTGCCCCCTGTGGGGCGGGCACGGCCGTCGTGGCTCACCGCTGATGCTGTTTTTGATGACGGTCTCTGAGTGTGCCACGCTGCAGGTGAACTTCTGCTTGGCCCACTCGCCTGAGGCGGTCACCTGGCTGGTGGTGGTGTAGAGGCCAGAGGTTGGGTCGAGGATGGCAGGGAAGGTCACGGTTCTCTGGTTCAGGGACCCTGTGTCCCAGGTCACGGTCAGCAGCTCTGGGAAGTAGCCCGTGACCAGGCAGCCCACTGTCACGGAGGCGGTGACAGTGCCTTTGCAGCAGGAGGCCAAAGGGAAGACGGATGGCTTCTGTCTGGAGACTGCGAGGACGGAGCAGAGTCAGCACTGACCTTGGGGCTGTTGACCGTCGTGTGCCAGGCCAACTGCTTCTGGGGGCCCAGGGGGTCTGGGGCCCCTGCTCCAGCCTCAGGGGACAGACGGCTCATTTTGGACTCTTTCCTCATCCCCTGATTCCAGCAGAGATGCCCTCCGATGAACCTCTGCTCCCACCAGGAACAGTTGCTTTCACCACCCCCAGCCAGGACTCCTGCCCTTGGCCCTGAGTGGCTGAATGTGGGGTTCTTGAGGAGTAGAGGTGCCAGCCCATTCCCTGAGGCTGAGGCTCAGAGCCCATGGCCGCCCATTGGCACCTGGGGACCCAGAAAGCGCCCCAGGACTCACCAGGCTGCCCCTCTGCCCCCACCCATAGACCTCCAGTGGGGAGCAGGGACCCTGAGACCCCCAGGAACTGTCAAACTGTTCCTTCTGCCCTCACCCATAGACCTCATTAAGGCCCAGGGATCCAGAGGCCCCTACCCCTCTGAATCACTAGTGTGTCTCCTCCCTCAGCCCAAAGCCCTGTGGGCCTTGTCATGGGCAGGTCCACCTGCCACCCACCAGGCCCCTGCTCCCTGCAGCCGTGGCTCAGCTCCTCAGTCCCCTGAAGGCTCCGCCATGGCTATCCCTTCACCCCACCCCTTGCCTGACCAGCCAGGCCTCCTTGGTTCTCTAACTTCCCTGCTTGCCTCCTGGGCAGCCCGACCACAGGCCCCATGGATGGAAGATGAAGACCCCACAGAGCCCATCACAGTCCCTCCCCATCAGGCCACTCTGCTTTGCATAGCCGCCTTCACCTCCCCTGGCCTTGGAGCCTCAGACCCCATCCTGGCCTGCTTCCCAGCTCAGCTCTGTCCATCCTGCCCCACTCTGCCCATCTAGTCCAGCTGAGCATAGTCCAGACGACCTTGTGTCAGCATGGTGGAGACCAGCGAGACAGACCAGCTCTACAAGTCCAGCCCAGCCTAACCAGCTCTGCCCATTCCATGCCAGCTCAGCACAAGACAGCCCAGCTCAGCCCAGCCCAGCTCAGCCCAGCCCAATTCAGCTCAGCACGGCCTGGCCTGGCCCAATTCAGCTCAGCTCAGCCCAGGCCAGCTCTGCTCAGCTCAGCTCAGCCCAGCCCA
>JABWHU010000168.1:46968700-46983697 GCA_014189135.1 Dicerorhinus sumatrensis harrissoni
CCCTGCCTGGGTCAGCGTGCAGTGTGGACACAGGCTGTCCTGCTCACAGCCTGCAGCCCAGCCGAGGGCCTCATCCTGTCCACTCACCAGGACGGCCTCCCGAGTAGAAAGCTGCCTTCCTCTGGGTCCCTGCCTCTTCCCTCCTTCCCTCTCTGGCTCCATCCGGGGACGGATCTCTGACCGAAGGGTGGTGCAACATCCGGGGTCAGAGGGAAGCTATTCTCCTGGCCACAGCTGTCCTCTGGAGGACAGACCGAAGTCTGACGGGCAAGGACAGAGTTCATGGTTGTCACTGGGGCCCGAAAGTGCTCCTCTGTCTAAGACAGCACGCAGTCCCTCGACTCCCGTGTGTGAGCTGAGACCCAGCTGTCCTGTTTGTGTGGAGACACCAACCCTCAGTATCTTGTGTCTTGGAGTGCCGTGGCTCACCTCTGGCCCCGCGTGCACCCCTGTGCTGCCCTGTATCTTCCACGTTAGGTCTTGGATCAGGGACCTCTGGGAGGCATCCTAGCCCCCACACCAGAATTGCCTGGGGCCAGGAAGGTGACTGGGGAGGGCCAGGTCTGGTTCCTTCCAAGTGGTTGGTGGACAGGGGCTTGTGCTGTGGCCCCCTCAGGTGGGCCGGGAGCAGAGTCCAATGCTGTAGGAAGCGAACTTTCAGGGAGGTGCCCTCAAACATAGGAGGTGAGCAGGTCCTCCTACCTATTGGTGTTTGCAGTATCCTGTGGTACCAGGTGTCCCTGGAGCTGCCCTGTGTCCTCCAACAGTCTCCTCCACGTCCCTCTGCCTCCCCTGTGGTCAAGTCCTCATGCTACTTTCTGCAGTGTGGGGTTCTCAGAGCAGCACCCACATGCAGGTCCCAAATCCTCATCTGGTTGTTCATGGGTGTGCAGGGAGCTGTCCCAAAGTGTGTGGCTTCCACTGCGATGTCACTGATTTTGTTCATTTGTTGGCAGCCTGCAGGCGGTACAGGGCTCTGTGGGAAGGGGGTGCTCCCCTCTGCTCCACTCACATCATCAAGGGGCTGGAAGGCTCTGCTGGGAGTCCGGCACCTGGGCTGGGCGGGCACCCGTGGTCTTCTCTGTCTCCATGGGCCTCTCTGCAGGGACTCCCCAGCGCTGCCCCTTCACATAACTGGACTGCTGCTCAGTGCCTGGGCCTGATTCCCAGCAGAATCCCTGTCTCCTTGGGTCCTGCTCTCAGGAGGTGAGCATAGAAGTCAGTCATGAATCCTTAGTTTCTGGGAGGAAATACTGACCTATAAAGAAATGCTGATATGAGGGGATATCTCTAAGGGCATCATTCTTACGGGAAGCCTTGTCAAATAACTGATGCTAAGCCTCCTTTATAAATATCATTCCATGTATATTGCTATTTATGTAAGTGTTTTAGGAATTACATGACATTTTGGAAAAAATTTCTACTATGTCCTGGTATAATATTTATCACTTGTAATTCTAGTCATTATCTTAACCCTGTTACCTTGCTTCCGGCACCACAAGAGGAGAATGACCATGACTGCATTTTATTATCTAATTAGGTTTACAGATGTGTCTTACTGAGAGGATGAGCAGGGACATTACCGGGCTGGACATCCTGTCTAGCCTCAAGAATGCCTGCTACTTTCTAGCAACTCTCTTAATCCAGTAAAGGATTTCCTTCTATGGCCTCAAGAAATCACAGAAGAAGACAAATAAATATGGCAACTAAAAGACAGAATTTTCGACACTACTGAGCTGACTTGGTTTTGGCCTGATAAGAAAATTGTAGTGCCTATTGGAGCACAATTGCCACTGCTCCAGCATATACATCAATTAGCCATTGGGTACTTGAAAAGATGATTTTATGGGGAAAACGATACTTTTGGAAACTTTCTCCCACAGTAGCTCATAAAGCCTATGCTTGTTGTGCTATATGCACAAAGTATAATCTGGGGAAACCACATCATCCATCACAAAGCCCTCCTAAAGGACCCTGTGAGGAATGGCCATTGGACTTTGTTCAGACGCCACCATCTCAAGGATGTAAATATCTTAGCAATGATCTGTATTTTCTCACATCCCATTGAGGTTTTTCCTTGCAGAAGTGCAATGGCTTTTGCAGTAGATAAATTATTATTGGAAAGGAGAGTTCCTGTTTTGGGAATTCCTGCTGAGTTACACAGTGACTGAGGACCTCATTTCACCAGTCAAATAATTAAATCTATTTATGACATTTGGCCAAATAATGCAACGTTTTAACTAACAGCTCAATCAAATCTCAATTGTCAAAGCTTTCAAAAGCGTTTAATGTCTCATGGCCAAAAACTCTTCCGCTAGTGTTCCTCAGTCTTAGATCTATACCCTTTGGTAAACATCGGCCATCTCCTTTTGAAAAACAGGACGACCCACACAATTAGATGAGGGAGTGTGTGAACCAACTTTGCTCAAGGGAGTTATCTTGCATTCTTGTCAAGGTCTCATTCAGACACTTAAAAGAAATGAAAGGTTGGCAGCTGATTCCTTTCACAGCAGAAGATGAAGCTCCAAGGAGATGAAGACGTTAAGGATCATGGGCTATAACCTGGAGGTTTTCTTTATTGGAAAGGACACCAGACAAAAGACTCTTTACACCCCAGTTGGAAAGGACCATACCAGGTACTCTTAACCAATTCATGTGCTGCAAAATTAAAAAGTGTAGTCTCATGGATTCACATTTCTCATTTTTGAAAAAGGGCTTCTCCACCTGAGTGTGTTTCAGCTCCTATTTCTGACACCTGACTTCAACTGACCAAGACAAATATATCCACACAAGGAAGAGAAGATGGATCTGTTGTAGACAGCTGACCCAAGACTTTGGACCAGGCCTGTATTCTCAACTTTATGTCTCCTCATTTAGACCTTTATAATGTTTAAATGCTATATAATTACTACAATATTCAATTTCTAGATTGCCTTACATTTTTATCTACCAAAATACTTTACTTCCCCCTCAATTCTATAAGATAGATTAGAACTTAATTACAAAACCTTTGAATCAACCACAAAAATGTCATATAAGGTTTTCCTGATAACATGTTTGTTTTTTCAGTGCACATCTGAATGGGCCTCTGATGGCAATGTCTCCTTACAATGGACATATTACTTTGTTGCACAAAAAAATCAGTCCAATTGTTGTATATGTGGCCCACTTCCCCTTTCTAGTAAATCTGGGTCACCTTGGTGGGTTTCTCTCTTTCAAGGTACAGATTGGAAAGCTTAAAGGAATTTATTATGATGGAAAGATCTAGTTCCAGTGTTTGCAGTTTGCCCAACACTACTAATTATGATCTGAAACATAGCCAGTAGTTCATACTATTAATGATACAGGACACGGCCACTCTTTTTATGTTACTCAGACCATCTGATTATCCCAATAATTTGCAAATAAACAAAAGAAACCAGATATTACAGTGAGAACTATGGGAGGTTTCACACAAAAATAAGATGGATGTTCCCTGAGTCATGTCAGAATATGCTCATACTTAAAGAAAGTGATTGGTTTGAAAGAGACTGGTCTTGAGGGCCAGACATTATTTGAGTGGCTCCTAATGGGACTCAATGGTTGTGTGGAACAAACCTCTGGTCTTGGCTACTGCCCCGACGGCTAGGACACTGCATCCTGGGCTTCCCTTGGAGGCAGGGAAGGATTTGCCCTGAGCTAACATCTGTTCTCAATGTTCCTCTCATTAAGGTCAGATAGATTCATTCAGTATTCCAATGGTATGACCACCTAGCTTCTATATTTGTTGCTTCCTTGGGACTAGAAGAAGTCATATCACATAGAAACTGTGACTACATTTACTCAACAAGCCCTCAATGATAGTCAGGTGGGAATTGACTTATGAAATACTGAAATGTCTGTAGTGAGAAAGGCTGTCCTTCAGATTAGAATGGCCTTGCATATTCTAACTGCATCCCAAGGTGGTAAATGTTCAATCATTCAAACTGAATGCTGTGTTTTTATACCCGATGAATCTTCCAATGTGTCATCTCTGCTAAAGCACATGAAAAAGCAGAAGAATGCCTTAAGCAATCCTACACCCAGTCTAGACTTTTTTGGTTGGCTCCCTTCAGGTGCTGGTTCGCTTTTTCAATCTGGATTGCAATTCCTTTGTCTGTTACTCCTTGGAATTCTTGGATTCATCATAATATATAAACTAATCACTGTTTTCTTTACTCAGTGTTGCAAGACTACAGTAGATGCAGGCTAGAGTGCAGGCTAGAGTAATGGTTGCTATGTCACAAAATGATGTTACAAATAGATTTAATTATTCTTTTGGTGAAATGAGTTTCCTGGTCACTGTGTAACTGGGTAGGAATTCATCAATCATGAATTATCCTTTCCATAATAATTTACCTACTCCTAAAGCTGTTGCACTTCGGCAAGGAAAATCCTCAACCCAACATGAGAACACATAGATCATTACTAAGATATTTACATCCTTGATATGGTGGCATCTGAACAAAGTCCAATTGCCATTCCTCGAAGGGTCTTTTAGGAAGGGAAATGTGGCTTTGTGATGGATGAAGTGGTTTCCCTGGATTATACTTTGTGCATATGCACAACGAGCATAGGCTTTATGAGCCACTGTGGGAGAAAGTTTCCAAAACTATTGTTTTCCAGTTGAATTATCTTTTCAGGTGCCCAATGGCTAATTGGTGCATATGCCGGAGCAGTGGCAATTGTGCTGCAATGGGCACAATGGATTTTTTATCAGGCAAGAACCACACCTGTGTGGTGATGTCAAAAATTCCCTCTTTTCATTGCCATATTTGTTTCTCTTCTTCTGGTGATTTCTTGAGGCTTTAGAAGAAAATCTTTTACTGGGTTACCAGAGTTAATAGAAATAGTGGTCACTTTAGAGGCTGGAGAGGATATACAGCCTGATAATGTCCCTGCTCATCTTCTAAGTAAGACACCTCAGTAAACCAAAGTAGATAATAAAGTGCAATTGTTGTTGTTTTCCTCCCATGGTGCTGGAGACAAGGTAGTAGAGTTAAGATAATGACTAGAATTACAAGTGATAACATTAAACCAGGACATATTAGAAATTGGTTTCAAAAATTTCATATAATTTGTAAAACTCTTATATTAATAACAATATGCACACAGGGACATTCGTCAAAGAGGTGATGAGTAGAACCTATTTGACAATGCTTCCCATGTAATTTAAGACACCAAACAAGCCTAATTAGTTTAGTACCTCCCTCTTTATAGGAAAAGAGAACTTCTTTGAGAAGTCCCAGGGGTCTGCTGAAAATTCTCGAAGTTCCTTTCAGGTCAAAAGAAAGACTTCATTTAGGATTTGAATTTTGAGGAAGCTTGTAAAAAATATCAAAAAGTTTAAAACACTTGGTCAAATAGGATTATAGCTCATTGTGAAACAATGTTTAGTTATCCATTTAACCACTGTGACAATTAAAGATTTTCAGGAAAGTACAGAAAATTGAGTAGCTTTAAGAAAAACCTTAGCTCCTGTGATTAAAGACCTGATAGAAAAAATACAGGAAATTTATTTTGAGAAGACATAAAATCCTTGCCTTTGTGTTACACTACTCAAAAGTAAAGTAAAACCTTTCATAATCTCTTTATCAAGAGCAGACTAAAACTCCAAGAAAATTATCCTTTTAAGAGAAAGAAAACCAAATTCTAATTTTTGCACCAGCTTACTTTTGCTATTAAAACTTATTCACTTAATTAAATTCATTTTAATCTTTGCCAACGTGATCTTGCACAAAACTCTTTACTCTGGGTTCCTTTTTTACAAACCTTCTGTAACTTTGTTTCTACATTCAGAATTTGTCTCATGCCATCATTCCTCCTTGCTAGTACTTTCCTACAAATTTGTCTTTCCTAACAAAACAAACAAAAATATCTCCATTCCTTATACCTTCTTTATGAAAACATACATCTTGCTTTTCTTAATTTTTTATGTTGGCCTCCTGTGTATTGGCAGACCCACAAATACTGTCTAGAAACCTGTGCTTTCTTGTGGAAAATTTATCAGCATGGCACAAAACATGTTTATGAATAAACCGAATTATTTTTCTACTTTCTCTGAAATAAGAATCAAAAGGTAGATAAATCTACATCTAGTAATTAATGTCTAACATTTTATATTATGTGGAAATGACCTAGATACTCAATAAATTTTATCATTTAGTTTAGCAAAACTCTAAGGTTTTAAGTTACCACAACGTTTTGAATTTATTTTAAGTATATATAACACAGAACTATTGTTAAAATCTTCACCCAAAAACTTTTATCTTTTTCACATCTATTTAGTTTACTTGTTCCCAATAATTATACTTAGATTGCCTCCAAAATGTCATGAGACATTAGGCAAAATCAGCTATTATTCTAAATGTTTTTTGCTGGCAAATTTTGTAAGAAGGATAACATGTTTGTATCATACCTAATGCTAATAACTCTGGAAACAAGTTTGTTTCATTCAAACCAACAAACTTAAATAAGGCTTCATTTACCAAAGATTGTTTTATACCACGCTAACTTGAAAGATGTTTGGGTTAGTTTCCATTACATTTATACAAGTGTTTACTTTAAGCTAATAAATTTGAGCTCTTTTAGAAATTATACCCTCCAGAGGTAAAACTATTGCACATATACAACATATATATAGTTACGTATACACAGAGAGTCCACAGCAATTGCTTTAAAATTACTGCTATGAATTAGGTACAGTAATACAAAGATCAGTAGTTATGAAAGAATAGTTGAATCCAAATTTTGTTTTAAGCTTGTTCTAGAAATATATCGGGAGAAGACACCTAAGATGCTGGATGTTGGGCAAGAGCACTTCTATAGCTATTTTTCTCTTCTTTCCTTTTCAGTCTCAGGCACTGGTGATGGGCTAGATAACAGTTCCTAACAGTGGGGTTTACAAGCTTTTTGAGATAAAGGAAGTGGGTGGAATCTGAACGGCCTCTAGAGCTGCATTTCCAGTTTTGCAAAGATTTGTAAGTTTAGGATGCTTGCTCTTAATTCCTCAGAATTTGAGGTGTAACTCAAATGATGTTATAGGGTGATCCACCTGTCCAAGTGCATCATCCCTAATTGCTTCTTTCCCTCTGGGCGCTTAGTTTTATTTTAATTTAGGGAAGAATGCCTGTAAAAAATAATTCCTATCAGGCTCTGATTATCAGCTTCCAGTTTGGCCAAATTTCTGATGACAAGTTGCTAAATCATTTCAAATATATTATCAGGTTTCAGCCAGGACAAACAGTAAGTATACTTGGCAGTATTGAACAACTCCATTAATCTTTAATGTAGCAGTTTTCCAGAAAATCTCTCAGTGTCTTGTTAACTCCAGGAAGGGCTCAAATTGAGCCTTCCTTTGAAGGTACATGATGGGGGTGTCTATAAAGCCATGCCCTAATAGACATTTTTTTTAAAGTCCTTCTTATAAATTATTTTTTTATTAGCTATTTGGAATGAAACTTTCAAGAAGGTTATTTTGGAATTTTGAATTCTTTGCTTTTAAGTGGACTTTTTAAATGATCTTAGCTACTTGGAATGTTCCTTCTAATGGCCAATGTAATTCCCCTGAGGCTGGTGGCAGTTTGGTGGGACACTAAGCAGCAAATGGAGTGCAACCCGCATTTCTGTCTGACCATCTCTGACCGCAAGATGGGTTGCAACTGCATTTTTGTCTGACCATAATTTGGGGCCCCCAACTTGATGATAATCAAGCCAAGCCCTCAGGACACAAACAAGATTAGTAAGATTTTGCTGTTCTTTGTAAATATTTACAGCTTCTACAACCTTAATTTTTGAGCAATTGTCCTGGAAGGTGACAAGGTTGACTCTCTAAGGATTAAAGATTTCTCTGTTCCATGGCTTTTAGACCTAGTGCAAAAAAGACAAGTTTTAGAAGCTCAAAGGACCCCCAAAGATGCCACTGTAATTTTAAATTATCTCAGTTCTCTTGCCAGCCAATGACAGTTATCACCATTTCTTTAAGCTCTTACAAGTGTCAGCATGAAGTCATTGGAGTTCCAAGAGGAGGCTGCCTGTTTGGGAATTGGTCGGCTCTTGGAAGCCTGACTTCCTTTTTAATTTTAGTTTCATTTTACTGTGAACTCTGAACAATTTCTAGGGACAGTGTAGTGGGTCAGAAATGAGCTGTTTGTGAGTGTCACTCCCTAAAAAGGTCTTGAACATCCTCTTACATGCCTCGGTTCCTTCCGCCGGCAGTCTCAAACTGCTGTGGGCACTCAGAGCATTGGATGACAGATCTTTATGTGCACATTATCTGATGAACCTTTAATTAATGAACACAAATGATCACAGTGGAGTTTCCTATGGGACCACTACATGTCACGAGGATTTATTCTCTGGCACTTCCACTAGGTTCTCAGTCACCTGAGAACGCCTTTCATCTGGAAAGAGCTGGTGTCCCTTCTCTTCGGAGCTGAACAAGTTCAGATTCTCATTTCTCTATCAAACAACTTGTTGAGACTTTATAGACACAATACTTTACAATTTAAAGCTGAATTAAAATAAATCATCCTGCCCCATTCATTCCAAAGTTATACTTAGGCACCTCAGGTTAGGACATTCCCACTAGAGTTCTCTTATCTAGGAAATGTACCAGTACCCCCCATAAGACACCCAGTCTTAAGGCTTGAAACACCCATATAATATTCTGGACCATCGACTTAAAATAAGGGGGTCCAGGTTTCAGGAGAATTCACTGGGGTCACCCAAAGAATGCAGTAAACCCGGGGTGTGGGGCCATAGTGTGGGCCCCTGTTGGTACCGCATGCCCGTTCGGTGTAGATTTCACGTGGTCTCATGTGAGTTTCTCTGAAATCCTGCCAAATATGCCAAGAAATGTCAATACAAATAATCCATAATCAATCTATAAATGAAATTGAGGTGAGTTTGTTATATGAGCCAGTTTTGAGAACTATAACCCAGGAGAGTGACCTTCCCCAAGGAAGGAAGCACTCCAAAGAAGCGAGGTATACATGATGGTCATATACCATCTTGGAACAAGGAACATACATCACACATGACAAGAATATCCCTTTTACTACAGTCACAGGATCCTTCATTAGCACGGTAGGTCAGTCACCAAAAGATGAGCCCAGTAGGTAGTAATGAATCCTGAGTTTCTGGGAAGAAATGCCAATATGGGGAGGATATCTTTAAGGGCATCATTATTGACTGTGGGACACTGTAAATGTTTAAAGCAGATGTACAATGCATGCTCAATGGACCACATCAAGCCTTTCTGGAAAAACAAGGTCAGGCTGAATTGGTTTTAAACCAAATGGCTTCCTCGTATTCCTCAATACGTTAACTTTCTTATGTTTTTCATTTCTTCATCATCACCAATGTTGATGAGTTTGACAAACCCCTGAGTGTGTCCTCACTAGTGGGTGTTAGGCCCATAGAGCCCACTCCCCCGTCTATGCCCAGGATCTGACAAGACAAGTCGTCACATTGTGCATTGACCTGGGGTTCTTCGCGCCCCTCCTGGTCCCCACGCTGTCTGCAGGGGTTATGGTGGTGGGGCTGGTGTCGAGGAAGTTCAGTCACTCTTGGGGTCATGACAGGATTCTCAGGCACCAGGCCGAGCTGTCCCTGGACCTCTGTGGGGGTGGGCCACTGTGGCTGAAGAAGGTGTGACCATGCGATTTGGGCGTTCAAGCCACTGGGCTTTATCAGATTCCACGCACATGTCCCCATCTGGCTCTGAAGGTCCTATTCTTTGAGACGAACACTTTCACATGAGAAAGTGGGTGAGGCTGTGAATTTACTTTGTACCGAAATTTTGCGAACTGTCGTATTGGACCCGGAGTCTGGCTTTTAGGACCATTTACCCTGACGTTACGAGAGAAAAGAAATACTTTGAAGGCATTCATAGAAGCCCTTCCCATGGCGTGGTCCTGAACTGGGATGTCAGAGGCAAGGCTCATCCATTGCTGCAGGACCTCCAGAGCAGTGGGAAGAGGACACCCCGGGCCACAGCATGGCAATGCTCCTTCCCAGCCTCACCTAACCTGTCTTGACAGTGCCTGGCCCCCAGCCTTGCCTCCGTTCAGCACCTCATTCCAGGCAGGTGCAGAGACCACCTAAGAGCCGGATGGGCCACCGTGCGCCTCGGACCACCTGCGTCTCATTCCCATCGTAACACTATCGCTGCTGCCCTCATAACCAGCAGGGCAGGTAGGCAATGCCAGTTCGACCTTTGAGGTCTGCTTGCTGGAAGTACTTTTCACCTATTGCTGTGCAAGTCCTGGTTAGATCTAGGAAACAAAACTCTGGCAGGAATTTTGGGCGGGACTGAGGCCACCCAGGAGACCAAACCTGCTATAGAATCGTGAGGGGAGCTGGGGGAGCGTGGTCAGGAGGAACCATCGCTGGCTTCCCGAGTTGACCAGGTGGGGGTCCTGAGGAAGCACATGACGTTTGCTGCTGCAGGAGGCTGCTCAAACCTGCCTGCACCTCGCCAAGGACCCCTGGCAGGCCACACATTCAAAATCTCAAGAAACGCCCGGATTCTCTTTGTGGCGTGTATCGGGGTGCATGTGTGGGGTGTATGCAGGCTCAGCTGTGTGACGGGACAATGAGGGTGAGGAGGCGCGGGCAGGGCCTCCGTCAACGGCTGTCCCCCCAGGGCTCGGGCTGCAGTAGCTGGAGAGCACTCCCTGCTCATCTCCCTGTTCTGGGGGATCATGGCAACCCTGTGTCACTCCTCTGCTTGTTTCCGCGGGTGACCTACCTACTTACCCGTGCCCCGCTCTGCCTTACACTGGACACTCGCCAGCTTCCCCTTTGTCCCTATTGTGTCCAGGTCCCAAGATGTATTTGTCATAGTCTGTGACCGCGATTGTGAACTCTTGTCACAAGTCCTCACGTCTCCGTAAACTCTGTGGGAACAAAGACCGTGCAAACGGGAAAAGCAGAGGCTGAGTATAGTCAGAGCTGCTACAGCCAGGCAGTCGGGGCAGGAGGGAGCGTGGGAGCCTTTGTAGTGTTGTTACATGTACATGTGTTAGTTGTTACGATGTGTATATAATATATCTGTATATGTGTCTATAACGTGTAAATGTAAATACATATCACGTAATATATACGTTCATGTTAAAATGTTTTCTATGTGTAGAAATCTTCTTTATATGAAATGGGGTACTCGGGGACACCTGACGAGGGTCTGGGGAAGCAGAGTGTCCTCTGATTGCTTGGGGAGCACATTTGGCTTTCTCCCATCAATCCTAAGCTGGAAGTGGGGACAAACATTAGGGAAGCCGTCAGTTACTGATCAAAGCCCAGAGGTCCGGGGCAACCATACGGGGTGGTTGTTCATTCCCTGGCCTGTGTCTGGACATAGAGGTCTGACTCCCTGCAGGTTTGAGTGCAGAGAGCCGGCTGCTGCCCTGGCTGTCTCCGCAGTGAGGGGTGGGCATCCACGGCTGTGGCTGCAGGTTGTGGTCAGGGCTCCGTGTTCATGTGTGTTGTGGCCGCTGTCCGTTTGTGTGTTCAGTGTCTCACCACAATCCGTAATCCAGCATCTTCTGCATGTGAATCCGTGAGGATCAGCTGGCAGCATAAATCTTCAGTGGGTCCTGGCCCCTCCTGGAGAGACCCCAGCAGACACTGTGTGCACGTGTGGGGGCGTGGGTTGGGCAGCGGGTCCATACTTTGAAAGTGACCCCCAGGCGACACACCCAGTCTGCTGCCAGTGCTATAAACTGGGCTTGGCCATGGTCCTCTTCAGCACCCAGAAATCGGACCCTGTCCTGGCCGAGAGGGAGTTGAGGGGATTTTGAGCAAAAACGAAACAAAGGCTTATCTTGTGCTAATAAATATGTGTAAACGTTAAGGCCCCTCCTGGATAATTGAAATCTCTGCAGCTTTCTGCTCTGACACCTGGCGAGCTGGGCATGCACGTCCCCCTCCTGAGCCACACGCTGTCTTTCGAGCAACAGGTGCAAACCAACACTGCGTCCTGACCCAGTTTCTCAGCCTCGCCCGCCGTCCTTGGATCTCAGAACAGCCTCTGCCAGGTCAGGCCTCTTAGGCTGAGTGGGTGTGGTTGAGACAGGTAGAGGGAATCCTCTGGTCTCCAGCCTGCACAGTCGTCTTGGGGACGGGGGCTTCACTGCGAGAGCCTTGGCCCAGGCCTTCCAGTACCTTCCATGTTCACCACTGTGTTCCCTGGAGGTGTGGGGGTGAGCGGTACTCTGGGGGTCCATCACACTTCACCCCCAGGTCCCCCTGAAAACAACACAGGAATCGTCTACATCTGACTCCACCATGCCTACAGTGAGAGAACATTCTAGAAACACTGAAGGAGCTCAGGTAAGGGGTGACCTGTCCCTGGTGTCCACCCCCGATAGCTGGAGTGGGTTGTCTTCCAGAAGGGGAGGCTCGGTGAGGTCCGCTCAGACATTTGCTCCGGAATCAGCTCCAACAGACCGGCCCTCAGTTTCTGTCCAGGTGGGTATTTGGGACTCGTCCCTCAGAGTCTGGGTGCCCGGGGCCCCCTGGCTGTGGCAGTGTTCTGCACACCTGCCCCATCACTCCACTGTCGGACAGACTCTGACCTCCTGGTTCCCTGGCTGTGGGTGGTCTGCTTGTCAGGAGGACTGGCCGGCTGGCCAGCCTGCAGGAGGCCAGAGCGAGGTGGTGCCAAGGCTGAGGCACTGCCTGGCTGTCTCCGTGCAGGGCTGAGGGCAACCCGGGGCTTGCCGTCCCCCTCAACAGATGGCCTACTCCTCTCAAGGGGCCTGGACCTGGCCTCTCCACGCGGGTCTCAGCCTGCCCCTCCTCTCCTCTTTCTTGGTTGGGGGAGGGCTTGCTCTTATAGGGGGAGGACGTTTTCCTGCTTCCATGTTAGGTCCTCTTCCTAGAAAAGTACTGGCTTTCACGTCAGAGGCAGTAAGCTTGACTGCACGTCCATCTGCCGTATGGTTGGCCTGAGCTGAAATCTCCACAGGTCTTTCAACCTCCCAGCCAGTGTTTCTCACTGGGCCCTTTGGAGTTTCCCCTACACACACACAGTTGGGGGATCAGCCCAGGACTGAGCAGGGATTCCATGCAGATTTTGGGGTTCCCCTTCAATGTCCCTCCTCTTATGGACATCTCCCCTTCATTTCCAGCTGCTCTTGAAATACAGCCGTGAATACCATGACCTGAGCCATCTGGCCGGGATAGTGCCATGTCTGCTGTGTTCCAATTGCACCTGTGGCGTGGCCTGGGGGGCACCTGCAGATGGACCCTTCGAGGGCTGATCTCCTCCAGTGTCTGTTTAGCTTTGGCCGTTCTCCAGCGCCTTCAGCCATTGTTGTTTTGAGCAGGTTTCCAGAGTGTGTGATGCTGTCTGCAGGGGTTCGTCTGGTACAAGCTGCTCCCCCACTGTGGGAATCGGAACTGCTTTCTCTCATGTGGTTTTTCATTTTCATTCCCCTTGTAACGAGTGTGGTTCAGCATCCTTTTCCTATGTTTAATGGCTCTTTGGATATCTCTTGTGAGGTGTCTGTTCAATTCTCTTGCCTATTTCTCTACTGAATTATGCAATTTTTCTAATTGATTTGCAGGAGTTCCCTCTATATTCTGGACATGTTGTCAGTTGTATGTTTAGAAAATATTGTGAAAGACTCTAAGTGTACCAAAGACGACTTCTTCGGTCTTCAGTGGGAAGCACGGCACTGTCTTGCACCCTGCTCCAGGTTATGCAACTCAGCGGGGGCTCCACACTCTCCATTGTCTTTGAGCTCTTTTACAGTTCTGTAAGTTGTACAGAATCAAAGGCGATGGGAATTCTCTATTCTGGAAGGATAGTTGATTCTTCCCTGCCTCCCGTGGAGAAAGCCAGGTGCATTCAAATATGCATCTGCTGATAAACTCTTTTTAGCATTCTTGATTCCGCTATATCAATGAGGGACTTTGAATTCTACTTCAAACTGCGTATAACCCCTTAATTGATGAGTTAAATAGTCTTTGAAATGTGTTCATTATCTGTGTATATGAGAGTCGTGGTCACCATGTTAAAACCTGTCCTTCAACATGACGCAAATGTCTCCTCCCCATGGCCCCACTTATCCTGGGTCGAGGAAGTTCTGTGACTGGGGCGGGGGCAGGAGACCAGGTGTTGAGGAGCAGACCTGAGGGAGGCCGGCCACTCCTTTCCTCCAGGGCTCTGGGTCAGGGCGGTCCCCCGGGACAGCTTCCCTCCATCCCTTCTGTTGTGTGGCCTCACAGCCCAACACTTTCCCCTCACAGCACTTATCTCAGTGTCCTTACGTCACTGTTTGTGGGCTCATGTACTTCACGTCTGGGGAGATGGACGCAGGTGGCTACTGACTGGGAGATGCCGGCACAGACACAGGCCAGGGGTGGGTGGGGTGCATTAGGGAAGACTGACAGAGGAGGAGGTGTGGAGCTCAGAGCTAAGAGAAGGCTGTGTAGGATTTGCTGGGTGTGTAGAGGGAAGGAACACTAGGGGAAGGGACCAGCATGAGCAGACACTCGGGTCAGGAGGCAGCGTGAGGGACCGAGGTAATTGATACCTGAGTGGGTGGGGTCAGGGTACTGTGTGTGTGTGTTCCTGGACCTAATTTCCCTGTTTTGGGCTGAATTGTGTTCCCCAATATCAAATCTTGAAGCCGTGACTCCCAGGACTTCTGAATATGGCTATATCTGGAGATAGAATCTTTTAATGTGTAGTAAGTTAAAATGGGGTGAGTAGGCTGGGCCCTAATCCAGTGTGACTGCCTGTCCTATAAGAAGAGGGATCAGGGCACAGACACTCTCAGAGGGAGGCTGGGGCGAGGACACGGGGAGAAGAGGCCGTCTACACAGCCAGGAGAGAGGCCTCAGCAAAACCCCACTCTGCTGACACCTGCTCTGGGACATGCAGCCTCCAGACGTGTGAGAGAACAAATGTCTGTTGTTCAGGCTGCCCAGGCTGGTCATTGTAGCAGCTGTGCTGACTCATACACACCC
>JABWHU010000168.1:46993025-47022359 GCA_014189135.1 Dicerorhinus sumatrensis harrissoni
CCCCTCTGTGCTCTGGCCCCAGGCACGTGTGGCTCCTCGTGGCGCCGTGTTCTGTACCCACAGCCCGGCTCCTCGGAGTTCATAGCCTGGTCCTCGGAGGTGTGAACTCCTTCCTGACAGCCCCGCAAAGACTAAAAATGGGATTGAAACCAGGGGGTACCTCTTGCTTCCTGAAGTTCCTTTTTCTTCTGGGTGTTTTTTGTCTCAGAGGGCCTGGGAGGAGTTGATACGCGGCCAAGGCTGCCTCACGTGGGTGCGTGGGAGTGGGGTGTGGCGGGTGCCAGGGACCCAGGGGAGAGTGCCGG
Organism: Dicerorhinus sumatrensis harrissoni; assembly: GCA_014189135.1. Classification (NCBI taxonomy): domain Eukaryota; kingdom Metazoa; phylum Chordata; class Mammalia; order Perissodactyla; family Rhinocerotidae; genus Dicerorhinus; species Dicerorhinus sumatrensis. Next base: position 46,993,331 of record JABWHU010000168.1, read on the forward strand.
AAGCCGAGCCTCTTGTGCTTCTCTTTGCACTCTGCCTCCCACAGGGATTATGCCCACTTGACCCACGTGATGGGCCTCTCACCTGAGGCCTCTGGTCCCCCGAGCCCCAGTGGGCACCTCTCCTTGCCCGGGTCAGCTTGCAGTGTGGACACAGGCTGTCCTGCTCACAGCCCGCAACTCAGCCCAGGGCCTCGTCCTGTCCGCCCACCAGCATGGACTCCCGAGTAGAAAGCCGTCTTCCTCTGGGTCCCTGCCTCTTCCCTCCTTCCCTCTCTGGCTCCATCCGGGGCTGGATCTCTGAGAGAAGGGTGGTGCAACACCTGGGGTCAGAGGGAAGCTATTCTCCCAGCCACAACTGTCCTCCGGGGGATGGACAGAAGTGTGATGTGCAAGGACAGAGTTTACGGTGGTCACTGGGGCCTGAATGTGCTCCTCCATCTGAGAGACAGCGTGCAGTCCCTGTCCTCCTGTGTGTGGGCTGAGACACAGCCGTCCTGTGTAGGAGGGGACATGGACGCTCAGCGTCTCGTGTCTTGGAGTGCCGCGGCTCACTCCAGACCCTGTGTCCACCCCTGGGGTGCCCTGTATCTTCCACGTTAGGCTTTGGATTGAGGATCCCTGGGAGGCACTGTGGCTTCCACCCCAGAATTGCCAGGGGCCAAGAAGGTGACTGGGGGCTGTCCGGCCTGGCTCCTTCCAAGTGGTCGGTTGACAGGGGCTTATGATGTGGCCCCTTCAGGTGGGCTGGGAGCAGAGTCCAAGGAAGTAGGAAGGAAACCTTCTAGGAGGTGCCCTCAGACATAGGAGGGGAGCAGGCCCTCCCACCCCCTGGTCTTTGCAGCATCCTTTGGCCTCGGTGTCCCCAGAGCCACCCCATGTCATCCAACAGTCTCCCCCGGGTCCCTTCACCTTCCCGCTCTCAAGTTCTCCCATCACTTGCCACAATTGGGGGTTTTCTCAGAGCAGCAGCCACGTCCAGGTCCCAAATCCTAGTCTGGTGGCTCATGGGTGTGCAGTGGGCCCCCACACAGGGAGAGGCTTGCACAGCTAGCCCGCTGAGTTTGTTGGGGTCTTGGTGGCCTGCAGGTGGTGCCAGGCTCTGTGGGTGAGGGGCACTCCTCTCTGCTCCACTTACATCAGCGAGGGGCTGGAAGGCTCCACCTGGAGTCCGGCACCTGGGCTGGGCGGGCGCCCATGGTCCCCTCTGTCTCCATGGGCCTCTCTGCAGGGATTCCCCAGCACTGCCCCTTCACATAACTGGATTGCTGCTCAGGGCCTGGGCCTGATTCCCAGGAGAAGCCCTGTCTCCTTAGCTCTTGCTCTCAGGGATCCTGCAGCAGCCCCTCTGCAGCCCCATCCCCATGGAGGTGGTCTCACAGGCCCTGGTGTCTGGGGAGGGAAGTGAACCCTGCCTCGGCATGTGGCAGGGCCAGGTGATGGAGGAGCCCGTGGTCCTGGAAATGTTGCTGTGGCCACTTTGCAAAATGCCACTGGCCACAACCTTGATGAAGGGAGTGCCCTCTGGTCGCTTCCAGGAGGAATTCATGATAAATCCACAGCACACTCCTGGCTCCTCCGGCCTGGCTTCCTCTCCACTGTGCCTACACAGTTCTGCCATCTCTCCCATGTAAAGCAGGCCACCCTCGAGTCATAACACGAGCAATTGGTCACAGGCTTTATAAGCTGTGAGTGTCACTATGGTTGCCTAAGAAGCACATTCATCTACGTAGTTTCTGGCCAGTGAAATGCTGACACAAATAATCCATAATCAATCTATAAATTAAAACTTGAGTGAGTTTATTATCTGAGCCAATCAGAAGATGATATAGCCTGGGAGAACGACCTTTAACAAGGAAGGAGCTCCTCCAAAGAAGGTGGGTGTACAGCGTGGTTATATACCGTCTTGGAACAAGGAACATACATCATATATGACAGGAGTGTCTCTTTTACAACAGTCACAAAATGCCTTCATAGCACAGCCGGTCAGCGGACACCAGATGAGCACACAGGCCAGTCATGAATCCTTAGTTTCTGGGGGGAAATGCTGATGGGGGAGGATATCTTTAAGAGCGTCATCCTCACCTTTGGGACAGGTAAATTCTTATAGCAGATGTACAATGCACGCTCCACAGGCCACGTCAGGCCTTTCTGGAAGAACAGGACCAGGCCAAATTGGTTTTAAACCCAATGGCTTCCTCGTATTCCTCAATATGTTAAGTTTTCTTATGTTTTTCATTTCTTCGTCATCACCAATGTTGATGAGTTTGGCAAAACCTCTGGCAGTGTCTTGGCTAGTGGGTGTTAGGTGCATAGAGCCCACTCCCCCGTCTATGCCCAGGGATCTGGCAAGACAAGTCGTCACATTGTGCATTGACCTGGGGTGCTTGGTGCCCCTCCTGGTCCCCACGCTGTCTGCCAGGGTTATGGCAGTGGGGCTGGTGTCGAGGAAGATCAGTCACTCTTGGGATCATGACAGGATTCTCAGGCACCAGGCCGAGCTGTCCCTGGACCTCTGTGGGGGGTGGGCCACTGTAGCTGGAGAGGGCGTAACCACGTGATGTGAATGTTCAAGCCATTGGGCTTTATCAGAATCCACACACCTGTCCCCATTTGGCTCTGAAGGTCCCATTCTTTCCAGACAAACCCTTTCACATGAGAAAGTAGGTGAGGCTGTGAATTTACTTCGTGCTGAAATTTTGCGAACTATCGTACTGGACCCGGAGTCTGGCTTTCAGGACCATTTGCCCTGTGGTTACGAGAGAAAAGAGATGCTTTGAAGGTGTTTATAGAATCCTTTCCCATGGCGTGGTCCTGAACTGGGATGTCAGAGGCGAGGCTCATCCATTGCTGCAGGACCTCCAGAGCAGCGGGAAGAGGACACCCCAGGCCATGGCCTGGCAATGCTCATTCCCAGCCTCACCTAAACTGTCTTGACAGCGCCTGGCTCCCAGCCTTGCCTCCATTCAGCACCTCATTCCAGGCAGGTGCAGAGACCACCTAAGAGCCAGATGGGCCACCGTGCACCTCAGGCCACCAGCGTGTCATTCCCGCCGTGGCTCCATCGCTGCTGCCCCCATAACCAGCAGGGCGGGTAAGCAATGCCAGTTCCACCTTTGAGGTCTGCTTGCTGGAAGTACTTTTCACCTATTGCTGTGCAAGTCCTGGTTGGATCTAGGAAACAAAACCCCTGCAGGCATTTCAGGTGGGACAGATGCCACCCAGGAGACCAAACCATATAAAATCGTGAGGGGAGCTGGGGGAGCATGGTCAGGATGAACCATCGCTGGCTTACCCAGGCACCCATGTTGGGGTCCCAGGTATCACATGACGTTTGCTGCTGCAGAAGGCTGCTCAAACCCGCCTGCACCTTGCCAAGGACCCCTGGCAGGCCACTCATTCAAAATCTCAAGGAAACGCCCCAATTCTCTTTGTGGCGTGGTTCAGTGTGCCTGTGTGGGGTGTGTGCAGGCTCAGCTATGTGACGGGTCCATGAGGATGAGGACACGTGGGCAGGGCCTCTGTCAACGTCCGGCTCCCCAGGGCTGGGGCTGCAGTAGCTAGGAGGGCGCTCCCTGCTCACCTTGCTGCTCTGGGGGGTCCTGGGGGTCCTTGGCCACCCCTTCTTTGCTCCTTTCCGCAGACGACACACCTCCCCGCCCTTGCCCCACTCTGCCTTACACTGGACGCTCGCCAGCTTCCCCTTTGTCCCTATTGTGTCCAGGTCCCAATACATATGTGTGACTGTTTGTGACCGTGATTGTGAGCTCTTGTCACAAGTCCTCACATCTCCATAAACATGTGGGAATGAAGACCACGCAAACGGGAAAATCAAAGGCTGAGTATAGTCGGAGGTGCTGCAGCCAGGCAGTCGGTGCAGGAGGGAGCGTGGGAGCCTTTGTAGTGTTGTTACATGCACATGTGTTAATTGTTACTATGTGCATATAATATCTCCATATACGGGTCTATAATGTGTACATGTAATACAAATCACATAATCTAGATGTTCATATGTTAAAATGTTTTCTATGCATAGAAAGCTTCTCCATAGGAACAGGGGGAACTCAGGGGCACCTGTTGGGGGCCTGGGGAAACTGGGTGTCCGGTGATTGCTTGGGGAGCACATTTGGCTTTCTCCCGTCAGTCTTAAGTCGGAAGTGGGGACAAACATTAGGGAAGCCGTCAGTTACAGATCAAGGCCCGGAGGTTTGGGGTGACCGTACGGGATGGTTGTTCACTCCCTGGTCTGTCTCTGGAGGTAGAGGTCTGACTCCCTGCAGGTCTGTGTGCAGAGAGCAGGCCGCTGCCCCGGCTGTCCCTGCAGTGAGGGGTTGGCGTCCTGGGCTGTGGCTGCAGATTGTGGTCCGGGCTCTGTGTTCATGTTCTGTCTGGCTGCTGTCTGTGTGTTCAGTCTCTCAGCACAATCCCTAAACCAGCATCTTCTGCATGTGAATCCGTGATGATCAGCCGGCAGCATAAATCTCCAGTGGGTCCCAGCCCCTCCTGGAGAGACCCCTGCAGACACTGTGTGCACGTGTTGGGGTGTGGGGTGGGCAGCAGGCTCCATACTTTGAAAGTGACCCCAGGCAACACACCCAGTCTGGGGTCAATGGGATAACACTGGCTGTGGCCACGGTCCTCATGAGCACCCAGAAACCAGGCCCTGTTCTGCCTGAGAGGGAGTTGAGGGGATTTTGAGTAACAACAGATACACAGGCTTATCTTGTGCTATTAAATATGTACAAACCTTAAGGCCCCTCCTGTGTAATTGAGATCTTTGCAGCTTTCTTCTGTGACCCCGGGTGTGCTGGGCATGCTTCCCCCTCCTGAGCCCCCAGGCTCTCTTTCCAGAAACAGGTGCAAAGCAACGTGCTGTGTGCTGACCCAGTTTCTTGGCCCCGCCCTCCGTCCTTGGATCTCAGAACAGCCTCTGCCAATTCGGGCCTTTTGGGCTGAGTGGGTGTGGTCGACACAGGTAGAGGGAATCCTCTGGTCTCCAGCCTGCACAGTTGTCTTGGGGACCTGCCCCACAGGGGCTTCCCTGTGAGAGCCTTGGCCCAGGCCTTCCAGTACCTTCCATGTTCACCAGAGTCATCCCTGGAGGTGTGGGGGTGAGTAGTATCCTGGGGGTCCATCACACTTCACCCGCAAGTCCACCTGGAAACAACACAGGAATCATCTCCTTCTGACTCCACTGTGCCCACAGTGAGAGAATATTCTAGAAACAGTGAAGGAAGTCAGGTAAAGGATGACCTGTCCCTGGTGTCCACCCACGGTAGCTGGAGTGTGTTGTCTTCCAGAAGGGGAGGCCCGGTGTGGTCTGCTCGGATGATCGCTCTGGGATCTGCTCCCTTAGCCTCTTCCCAGGTGCATCCTTGGGACTCATCCCTTAGGCTGTGGGTGCCCCCGGCCCCCTAGCGGTGCCAGCGTCCTGCACCTTCTCCACCATCCCGCTGTCGGGCAGACTCTGGCCTCCTGGCTTCCTGGCTGCAGGTGGTCTGCTTGTTAGGAGGACCAGCCAGGCTGTAGGAGACCAGAGGGAGGGAGAGATGAGAGGGAGAGACACCTCCCGGGCCTTGCTGCCCCTCCCAGCAGACGGCTCGCTCCTCTCGAGGGGCCTGCACCGGGCATCCCCTAGCATGTCTCAGCCTGCTCCTCCTCTCCTCTTTCTCGGTTGGGGCAGGGCTTGCTCCTGTAGGGGGAGGACGTTTCCCTGCTTCCATGTTAGGCCCTCTTCCTAGAAAAGTATTGGTTTTCACGTCAGAGGCAGTTAGCTTGACTGGACCAGACTCCACGTCCATCTGCCTTGTGGTTGGCCCGAGCTGAACTCCTCAGATCTTTCAACCTCCCAGTCAGTGTTTCTCGCTGGGCCCTTTGGAGTTTCCCCTACACACGCACAGTTGAGGGATCAGCCCAGGACTGAGTAGTGATTCCATCTACGTTGTGGGGTTCCTCTCCTATGTCCCTCCTCTTATGGACATCTCCTCTTCATTTCCAGCTGCTCTTGAAATGCAGCCCTGAATCCCATGACCTGAGCCCTCTGGCTGGGATGGTGCCATGTCTGCTGTGTTCCCCTTGCACCTGTGGCGTGGCCTGGGAGGCACCTGCAGACAGACCTTTTGAGGGATGATCTTCTCCAGTGTCTGCTTGCTCTGGCCATTCTCCAGTGCCTTCAAACTATTGTTGTTTTGAGCAGTTTTTCCAGACCTTATGATGCTGTCTGCAGGGGTTCGTCTGGTACAAGCTACTCCCCCCCATAAAAATCAGAACTGCTTTCTCTCATGTGGTTTTTCATTTTCATTCCCCTTGTAACTAGTGTGGTTCAGCATCCTTTTCCTATGTTTAAGGCTATTTGGATGTCTTTTGTGAGATATCTGTTGGACCAAAGACGACTTCTTCAGTCTCCAGTGGGAATCATGGCACTGTCTTGCACCCCACCTCCAGGTTACCAGACTCAGCAGGGGCTCCGCACTCTCCATTGCCTTTGAGCTCTTTCACAACTCTGTAAGTTGTAGAGAATCGAAGGCCATGGGAATTCTGTCCTCCGGAAGGATGGTTGATTCTTCCCTGCCTTCTGTGGAGAAAGCAAGGTGCATTCGAAAATGCATCTGTTGATGAACTCTTTTTAGCTTTCTTGATTCCACTATATCAATGAGGGACTTTGAACTCTACTTTGAACTGGTTATATCCCCTTAATTGATGAGTTAAACAAAGTCTTTGTAATGTGTTCATTATCTGTCTATATGAGAGTCGTGATCACCATGTTAAAACCTGTCCTCTAACATGTCGCAAATGTTTTCTCCCCATGGCCCCACTTATCCTGGGTTGAGGAAGTTCTGTGACCAGGAGGGGGCAGGAGACCAGGTGTTGAGGAGCAGCCCTGAGAGAGGCCGGCCACCCCCTTCCTCCAGGGCTCTGGGTCAGGGCACTCCCCGGGACAGCTTCCCTCAGCCACTTCTCTTGTGTGTCCTCACAGCCGCACACTCTCCCCTCATAGTGCTTATCACAGTGTCCTTATGTCACTGTTTGTGGGATCGTGTGCTTCATGTCTGCCTTTGCCCTGGTCTCGCAATTCCTGGAGGTAAGAGACCACGTCTGTCTCCTCAGTGTGGGAGCTCCACGTGTGGCGACGATGGCCGAGGGCCCTGTGGTCAATAGGTGTCCAGTAGAGGAGGGCATGGTATCTTCACAGATCCTCCAGGGTTCTGTCGTCTCCAAAATCTCCCTTATTGAGGGACTGCCTCAGGTGGCTTGTCCCTGAGGGCAGGAATCAGATCAGGAACGTGTCCTGGGGTCTCTCAGAGGCAGTGGGAAGAACATGAGCTTTGAGCTCAGAAGACATGGGTACAAGCCCTGACACTACCGACCCCTCCCACGTAGATTCCCACAGACTCTCTAAGGCTTTGGTTTCTTCAATGGTAAGACTGTGACAGTGACCTCAGCCTCTCAGGGTGTTGTAAACACAAAGTGAGAGGAGGTCCCTGTGATGCTCAATCTCACGTGCCCCCCGTCTGGGCTGGTCCATCAGACGCTAGTCTAGGTGTTGCTGTGAAGGTATTTTGTAGATGTGGTTAGCATCTACGCTAGTGGGCTTTAAGTAAAGGAGATTACCCTCCTTAATGTGGGTGGGCCTCATCCAATCAGTTGAAGCCCTTGAGAACAAAAACCAAAGTTTCCTCGAAAGCCTGAAGACTGCAGCATCAGCTCCTGCTTGAGGTTTCGCTTGCTGGCCTGCCCTACAGATTTCAGACTTTCCAGCCAACCCCCCTAGAAGCACGTGAGCCAGTTCCTTGAAAGAACCCTCCCTATCGTCTACGTCTGTGTCTGTATGTGTATCTAGGTGCAGCTGTAGCTGCGGCTATGTCTGCATCTCTTTGCCTATTTGTTATCTTCATCAGCATCACCTGTCTATCTTCATCCCTCTCCTAACAGTTCTGTTTCTCTTGAGAACCCTAACAGTCTCTGAAAACTCTGTAAAGTCAAAACACAGTGTGCACATCCAGTGTGGTTGTTACATTGGATGCTTGTTCTTGAGTTTACCCCAAGTAGGAACATTTGATGATGACTGTATCACCCAGCTCTGCGAGGGTGTGCTGTGATAACAAACACCCCAGATGAGGGGGCTGCAGCCTTGTGTGCTTATTTCTCTCTCACTGCCGTGTCTATTGCAGTTTGTCTGGGCCTTCTCTGCTCTGGGTTCAAGGCTGAAGGAGCACATGTTTTCTGAAACGTGCCACTCTCAGGGCGGAGGAACAGAGCAATGGTGGTCCACGTGATGAGTGCTCCTGTGCAAGCCTTTGCCTGAGGTGGGGGTCAATGGGGCGGTGAGCATCCTTGTCCCACGGGGCAGCATGCCATGGAGGGATGGGGCAGTGAGCAGGGGGACAGTAACTGACTGACTCCTGGATGAGGATGCACTCGAGGAGCTGACAGCCAGCTGCCTGAGAGCTGGCGTGTCTACTGGGCCTGTGCTCTGTGCCCTCCTAGGTCTGTCTTTGTGTCGCCTGATGCCATTGGCCCCTCATCTGTGAAAAGAGCCCAGAGAAGACAAGGTGGGATCACCAACCCCAAGCCACGCTGATGCAGTGACCAACCACCACCATCGACCCAGTCCCCAGCCCACGTTTAGGCCAGGTCCTGGGCTGGGTCCCCAGGTCTGGAGAGCAGGTGTCTGACAAATGCAGCTGGATGCCTGGGGGAGGGACCAGCCTGCTCTGCAGGACTGCGTGGCTCCTGGGGAGAGGGACGCAAATAGATACTGAGTGGGAGAGGCTGGCACAGACACAGGCCCAGGGTAGGGTGGATGCATTCTGCTGGGTGCATTAGGGAAGACTGACAGAGGAGGAGGTGTGGAACTGTAAGCTAAGAGAAGGCTGTGTAGGATTTGCCAAGTGTGTAGAGGGAAGGAACACCAGGAGAAGGGAACAGCATGGGCAAAGGCTCCGGGTAGGAGGCAGCCTGAGGGACCAAGTTAATTGATACCTGAGTGCGTGGGGACAGGGTACTGTGTGTGTGTGTTCCTGGACCCAACTCCTTGTTTTGGGCTGAATTTTGTCCCGCCAATTCAAGATTGGAGCCCTGACCCCTGGGACTTCAGAATGTGGCTATATCTGGAGATAGGGTCTTTCAAGAGGTGATAAGTTAAAATGGGGTCAGTAGGCTGGGCCCTAATCTGGTGCAACTGGTGTCCTATAAGAAGAGGGATCAGGGCACAGACACTCGCAGAGGGAGGCTGGGGCAAGGACATGGGGGGAAGAGGCCGTCTACACAGCCAGGAGAGAGGCCTCAGCAGAACCCCACTCTGCTGACACCTGTTCCGGGACTTGCAGCCTCCAGACGTGTGAGAGAACAAATGTCTGTTGTTCAGGCCACCCAGGCTGGTCGTTGCAGCAGCCGTGCTGACTCATACACACCTAACACGGAAATCTTGCTTCTGGTCACGGCCAGTGCTGGAAGCTCCTCCTGTCCCCAGGCCCAAGGCTGGCCCTGCTCCCCACCAGGCCCCGTCAGCCACCTAGCCCCTCCTCATAGCCCCGTTTCTGGGCCACTTTCCTCACCCATGGAACCCCAGGGGCTGGAGGAGAGCTGAGGGCGGGAGAGGAAGGAGGGCTGTAGGGTTCTGGAGCTGGGAGGGTGTGGAGGGAACCCCTGATGCACGACTCTGCCAGGCTGTGGATTTTACGAGGCGCGTGAACGTAGCGAGGTGTGGAATTTTTGAGGATGTTTTATTGTTGTTTTAAAAAAGTAACACTAAAGAAAATCAATGGGCCTCAGAAATTTAAAAAGAAGGAAAAAGATATCCAAGCTACAACTGTGTCCTTTCTTTGAGCAATCTCTCTGCGCATTGTCCCACCGTAGTCAGTGCGGGGGTCCGCCTCTCCTTCCTGTGAGCATCCGTGTCTTTCCCATCTAGAGATGCCGACTTGCCGTTCGCTTGGAGACATGACGGGGCAATCGGTTCTGGGGGCTGGAGGTTGGAGCTTGGTCCACTCGGTCGGCTCCCCAAGGCCGCAGGCTCTCTATTCAGGGGTCTCCTCTCTCACTCCTGGACCATGGAGCAACCGGAGTTCCTGTGGATCGTAACTCCCTCCCCTCTCCAGGAGGCCCACCCGGCTGGGTTCACCCCCCCATCCCCAGGTTCTGCCGCCACCACCTGCCAGGGCTTCTTCAATGGCCATGGGCCCAGGCCCTCCTCCAAGTGGTCTCCTTGGGTGGAGGTGCTCTGAGTGATAGTTAGAGACACATCCTGTTGGTGGACGATGGTCCCGGGGCCTCCTGGCCTTGGTGACAGATGTTCCCACTCAAGGATCTGAAACCACGTGTCTCCTCTTGGGGAACGTATGTCTTGGACCCCGGCATGGACTCAGTTTGCACGAAGGCCTGTCCCTGTCCAGACGGACACGGGCATATCGGCCCTCCACCTCCTCCAGGGTGACCATACACATGGACCTCGGGGCAGTCCTGGTGAGGGATGCTCGGCCCTGATGTCTCAGCAACCATACTGCCCCTGGAGTTTCTTGGTGACTGCTGTGGCGGGGCTGGTGAGCGTCCATCAGGTCAGCTCAGGGTTACATCTGCTGTCCACTCGGTTTTCCAAATGAAGTGAGGGGGTAGGATACAGCCTGTGGTGACTGTGAGGCCAGAGAGCGGGGTGCAGGCCAAAGGGGCTGTGAGGTCCGAGTGTGGCGAGGACAGAAGGCAGTGGAGCTTGTCTGGGTGGCAGGCTGAGCATAATGAACTGAAGGACCCTGATCCTGTCTGGGGTCTGGACCAGCCTGGGATGCCCACCCAGGAGGAGTGGCCCTAGGCCCCCTGACCGATCATGTTCCCATAGTTGGGGACCATCGTCTCCTTCAGCTCCACCACCGAGGAGAAGATCCACTTTACCTGCAGTGGGCGGGCGAGGGGGTGAGCATGGCCTGGACCCCAACACCAGCCTCCCGCCAGGTCTGCCCTCCCTGCACCTGGGGCCGTCTGACCTTGGGGGGTCCAGGTGGGGACGACATGGGAACATGCTGGGGATGGTGAAGGGACAGTGTGGGGATAATAAGGGGAAAGTGTGGGGGCAGCATGGTGACAGCTATGGGACGATGTGGGGTGGCCTGGCCCACCTTGAAGAGGGTGACGGTGGCGCTGTAGCACACGCTGAGCAGGAAGAGCATGATGAAGATGGAGATGGTGGTCCACAACCCGTCCAGCTCCCCGACCTGGGTCTCGGCACAGCTCTCATCCAGGACCATCTCTGGACAGGGAGGAGGTGGTCAGTGCTATGCCTGCCCGAGGGGGCCTTGCCAGGGTTGGCAGGGCCTCGAGGGGTAGTTCCCTGTGTGGCAGGGTGGGTGGGGCAGGCGGGAGCCCCCAGCTGGGCTGGGCCAGCAGCGCCCTGAGGTCAGTCTCTGGGCACTGGCCTCAGCTTGCCCGTTCCTCCAGCTGGGACCCCAGGACTCGTCCAGTCACCCCTGACCCAGATCTGAGCCTGGCCAGTGGGGGACCATCCCTGTCCTCTGCTCAGCCCTGCGCTGTGGCCCTCTGGGGAGAAGGTGCCCCGATCCCTGCAGGACAGAGGCTCAAGCCCCACCTCCTCTCTCCTGGGGACCAGGCCCAGAGGGCGGAGGGTCAGCAGAGCCTGTCCACAGTGGAGCCCCTGTCCCAGCGAAGGGCAGAGATGGGGTTGGGGTGTGTCCCCAGAGCATGAGTGGTCGAGTGCTGAGGACAAGCTGGGTGTGGGGGGATTTCTGTGTGTCAGGGTGGGGGTGTATATGCCCCGGGAGAGGAGGGCCAATTGTCAGAGCTGGTCAGTGTGGTCAGTGTGAGGATGAGGGCTGAGCAGCCCCCAGGGTGTTGGAGGCTGTGGGAACCCTCTGGTGTCCACGGTGAGGGGTCAGGAGACTGGGCTCCGTGCTCTGTTGGGAATGTGCAGGTTGCCCTTGTGTGAGCCCCAGTGTGTAAGGCCTGTGTGTGTGCGTGTGTGTGTGCTCACATGTGTGTGTGTGTGGAGGTGGTGTGTGGGGGCTGGCACTGCTTGGTGAGAAGGGCTTGTTTTCGGTGGGTCAGGGCTCAGTGTCCACGTGGACATCAGGGACTGTTCCTTACCATGGCTCTCATGTCCACTTGCCTCTGCCCCTTTGAGGACCAGGGGTGAATGTCCCCATTAGTGGACAGGCCTGGCCCCACACAGGACTAGGCCAGACAGAACCATCTTGCCAGACGGAGGGTGGTGGCCTGATCTCGGAGTGCTCAAGGGCAAAGCAGGGTCTGTCCCCACACCCCAGGTCAGGCAAGCATCCCCTGTGGGCCAGAGCCACCAGGCGAACCTCTCAAGTGACCCAGTGGACAGGGAACCCTGGGAGACAAGGACAGGCCGCTGTCTCACAGCTTGGGCCCCTACCGAGGAGGGACAGCCTGTGCACACATTTCCCTGAGGGGCTCCAGAGGGGCTTCTCCTGTTCCCTGGCCACACTCCAGCCCCGAGCAGCTGCTGCTGGAGGGCGGCCCAGAGGAGCTGCCGCCTCTGGTGAAGCCCCCTCCCCTCCTCGGGCAGCCCCTCCAGCCGTCCTGGGCGGCCTGCTCAACCCAGAGCTATGGTCCTGCCTGAGCGGGACCATGTTTCTCTCTTAATGGTGACAACTGTCGTCTCAGAGCTCGGCTACCCTGTCCCCAGCAGGCCTGGGGGAGCACTTGAGCTCTGCCTCGGAAAGAACCATGACATTGTTGCAGGGTCCCAGGGCCATGCTGGGTGCTTTATTTCATGCCAGGGGGCCCTGGAGGTATGTACACAGCAGTGGGGGCTCAGTTGTTCTCGTGGGACCCTGAGGCCTCAAGGAGGGAGGGAGGGCTTTCAGGAGTGCTCATTTACCCGGAGACTGGGAGGTGGATTTCTGCGTGTACTGTTTGTGGAGAGCTTCGTGCATCACCCCACATGTGAACACGTCTCCCTGCTTCCACCTGTTCGTCTCCACCGAGAGCTTGCTGTAGAGGAAGTAGGACCCATCGCCCTCCTGCTGGGGCGGGGTGGTGCTGTACTTGCCCTCCGGCTCTGTCTGCTTGTTGCTCTGCCACTCGACGTCGATGTCAGGTGGGTAGAAGTCTTTGACCAGGCAGGTGACGCTGACTGTGCTCTCGGTCAGCTCCTCCCGGTGTGGGGGCAGCACGTACACCTGCGGCTCCTGCGCCTGCCCTGTGGGGATGGGGTCAGTACAGCTGGTCACTCCCTTGGGGTCCCCCCAGGACTGTCCCCACACCCGTCTGTCCTGCTCCCACCTTTGGCCTTGGAGATGGTCCTCTCAATGGGGGCCGGGAGGGCTCTGTTGTTGACCTTACACTTGAACTCCTTTCCCTTCAGCCAGTCCTGGTGCTGGACGGGGAGGACGCTGACCACGCGGTAGGTGCTGTTGAGCTGCTCCTCCTTCGGCTTCATCGTGGCCGTGCTCACCTCTGTGCCGTCCACGTACCAGGTGAACTGGACATCGGGGTTGTCCTGGCTCACGTCCACCACCACGCAGGTGACCTCGGGCGTCCGGGAGATCGTGAGGGTGTCCTGGAGTTTCGGGGGGAAGATGAAGACCGAAGGCCCTCCTGGGAGTTCAGGAGCTGGTGGGGGAGACATGAAGGAGTGGTCAGCACCTGGGTGGGCCTCCTTTTGGGGACTTGTCCCCCCATGGGCCACACCTGTGCACAGGCCTCCTCCCGGGGGTGGAGGGTGAAGCGCGGCTGACTCACCTGTGCATTTGGGACACTTGGGGCAGTCTGTCTGATCATCCGGCTTGGGTGGAGTGGGCTGATCTTCTGGCTTGGGTGGTCGGGGCTCTGCAGAGAGAGCAGACTGGGGGTTACTGGGGCTGGAGAGACCACCTTGGGGTGGGCTTAGGTCAGGGGCAAGTTTGGCAGATCTGAGTCCAGTGCCCACCTCTGAGGTCCCAGGGGCTGTGTTAGGGATGTCCAGCCTGCCCTACCCTGGGCATGGCAGAAACGACCAGAGGACCCCTCCCTGAGCTTGGGAGGCCTCCCTTGACGCCCTGAGTCCAGGCAGGAGGGCTGAGCCCGGGCTAGTCTCTCAGGGAATGCCCCCTGTGAAACCCCTTCTCTCACCGACTCTCTTGTCCACCTTGGTGCTGCTGGCTGGGTGGGCTACGTTGCAGATGAAGGTCTGGCTCGGCCAGCTGCTGGCAGGCACGGTCACAATGCTGCTGAGGGAGTAGAGCCCCGAGGACCGCAGGACAGATGGGAAGGTGTGCACGCCGCTGGTCAGGGCGCCCGAGTTCCAGGACACGGTCACTGGCTCTGGGAAGTAGCCAGAGACCAAGCAGGCCAGGGCCACTGTGGGGCCAGATGTGGTCTGACAGCCGGGGGCCAGCGGGAAGACTGATGGGGCCGTGGTGGAGGCTGCAAGAGAGGAGGCTGTGTGACCACCAGGGCCTCACCCTGCGAGGGTCCTGGCAGGGTGTCAGGTGCCCAGGCCTGGGGCACCACTGAGCCCAGCGCCCACGTGCTTCCAGAGAGTCTACAGACTAGATGCCTTGTATGGGTCCCTCTCCTCCAGGGCTGGTGCCTCTGCAGCCACGGGCTCTGGACTGGTCACCGGGTCAGCGCTGGATGACCACTTGGATTAGAGCCCCCAGGCTAGGCCCTTTGTCCCCTCATCCCTGCTGAGGCCTCCTGCAGGTGGCCCCCGTGACCGAGTCCTCAGTCCGAGCTCTGACCAGAGTCTTCTGCTCCAGGCTGGCTTCTGAAGGTCCCCCAGCCCTCCGTCCTGTTTCTCCAGCTTCGCCCTGCCCTGGGGCCAGTGGGCACCTCGTCGGGTGCGGTGGGCCCTGCCTCACACTGCCCGTGTCTGCTCCTGGCCCCTCAGCACAGAGCATTCATCATGACCCATCTCTGTTCACCAGGCTCCGTTTCTTCTGAGTCAACTCTGCCACCAAGATGCCACTGGCCCACCTCCCCATCCCTGCCCTGAACCCCATCCCTGCCCTGAACCCCAACCAGCACTGCCCTGAACCCGGTGCCTGCCTTGGACCCCATCCCGGCCCAGGGCCTCGTCTCCTGCCTGGACCTCATCCCTGCCNCCAGCACTGCCCTGAACCCGGTGCCTGCCTTGGACCCCATCCCGGCCCAGGGCCTCGTCTCCTGCCTGGACCTCATCCCTGCCTTGAACCCCGTCCCTGCCCTGAACCTCGTCCCTGCCCTGAACCCCGTCCCTGCTCTGAACATTATCCCTGCCCCTGAACCCCGTTTTTGCCCCAGATCCCATCACCGCCCTGGACCCCGTGACTGCCCTGGACCATCTCGTGGTCCTGGACCCTCTTCCTGCCTGGGACCCCTCCCCTGTCCTGGACCCCGTCCCTGGGAGTCTCCTTCTCCCTCTTCCCTCTGTCCCTGTGGCCCCCCAGCCCAGGCTCCTAAATCTGCCTCTGGGCTGACCGTCCCCCCTCAGGTCCTCCTGGCATGGCTTCCTGAGCTCACCTCCGGCCCCCCCAACCAGCACCCCCGCCCTCCGCCATCCCTGCTCTTGGGCCTGTCCAGCTCCTTCCTCACTCCAGAGCCCTCCTCCGGCCAGGGTCCTTCCAGAGCCAGCCTGCCCCTCGGCATGGGTGGGAGCAGTGCACGGCCCTCGGCCCTCCTCTCCCCTCAGTGCCAGCATCCACAGGCCCCAGTGCGGGCTGGGCTGTACCCTCTACTCACACACCTGGGCGAGACCTGTCCCCTGTGACCCTGACTCCTGTCTGCTCAGCCCCAGGACCCTGCCTAGACTCTCCTCAGGCTGGCAGCCCAGGGTCAGGTCCCAAATGGACCCCTCACTCTTCCCTCACTGGGTCCACTGCCTTGTGCCACCCCACACTGCTTCCGCATGTCTGCCTCTTCTGTCCCATGTCCCCACAAGACCCTGGAACAGGGTTAGTTTCCAAGGACGCAAGAACGGCATTCCATCTGGTCGTCTCAGGGCTGCCCTTGTGCCCCTTAAGCCCCAGAGACCTTCCATCCCAGGGTCCCCCTCCCTCCTAACTCACCATCACCCGGTCCCTTCACCAGCTCACACTCTCCTCCTGCACAGGGAGGACACCTGAGCCCCCTGAGCCCCAGCTGTCCCTGCTCCCTGTACCTGCTCAGCTCCGCCTGTCCAGGGCTCTGTTTAGCTCAGGCCTTCTGCTCCTCATCCACTGTGCTCCTGGGCAGCCCCCTGCCCCGTCCTACCTTCCCACCTGCCCTTGCTCACCTGCCAAGCTCTGCCTGCTCCCCCAGAGCTCCTGGGAAGCCCCCTGCCCCTCCTGACCTCCTGCCTGCCCATGTTCACCTGCTAAGCTCTGTCTGCTCCCCTGGAGCTCCTGGGGCAGGTTCCCTCCCTTGGGGCCTCCCAACTGCCATGCTCACCTGTAGCTACTCTGCCCCTCATCCCTGGAGCTCCTAGTCCACAGCAGCTCCCTACCCCTCCTGCCCTACAATCCCCTCCCCCACAGGTTCCTCAGCTCAGCCCAGGACTGCTGGGTCTTCCCAGGGCCGCCTCTGCCCCTCTTGCTTTTCCAGGAGCCCTCAGCCCAGGTTCGCTCTCACTCCTGGACTCATTTGATTCCCAGTGCTGGGCTTTGCCTCTTGGACCCACCAGGTGCCCAGCCTCTCTCTGGCCAGCTCTCCCTTGGCAGAGCCCCTGTCCTGGTCCCCTCCCAGAGGAGCTCCTGCCCCCAGCCAGACCTCACCCTCTCCTCGCCTCTCAGCCATCTCAGAATCCTTGTCTGGAAGCCACCTCTGGACCTTTGTCCCTCTAGTTGCTGGGTCATCTGTCCTGTGCCCACCAGCTTGCAGCCCCTGGAGCCCCAGCCCCTGCCCCTGCCCCTCACTGCCTGGCTCCCCATGCCCCTCCTGTAGCCCACTGAGCTCCTGTTCAGCCTTGTGCTGTCTGAGTTCTGAGCACACAGGAGCCCACGCTGCCCTCTGCTCTGCTCCCGGCTCATCTGCTGCCCTCAGCCATGGCCGTAGCCCAGGACCCCACGGCCACCTCCTCTGACCCTGCTCTGGGGCTCGAGCTGTCTCCATTGGCCTGGACAGGATCCTTAGGCCACATGGGGGTCCTCTTCCTCACCTGTCCTGATCCAGGCCCCTCCCTGTGTCCTGTGCTCAAACCCATCTGTCCATCCTGGCATCTGTCCTGCAGCAGCTCAGCTCCTGCCCGGCCCTGCTCTCAACACAGCTGGCCAGTGGCAGCCTTCAGGCTTCTAGCCTGCCAACCCACCACGTTCTTCGAAAGCCCAGGGGACTGCCACCCTGTCAATGTCCATCAGTCTCCAACGTGTCCAGCTCTGTTGGCGTGGCCATGCCCCTGTCCATGGCTCCCTGGTGCCGGGTCTGGGTCGGCGCTGTCGTCTGTGGGCAGCCTGCCTTCCTCCATGGTGGCTCAGCTGCTTGAGCCCCTCTGTGACATCCCTGAGGGTCTGGTCTCCCCTCAGCTCTTGTGGCTGGTTCCACTGTCTTCACTCTACTCCCTTGCCCTCCTCCATGGGGACCCCACTCACCGAGGGTGGGGGACATCAAGTTGGCTGCCCCACAGCCCAGCCTGGGTCTCTGAAGAACCCCAGCCCCCTCTGTGCTCTGGACCCAGGCACATGTGGCTCCTCACGGCCTGGCACTCTGTGCCCACTGCTCTGCTCCTTGGAGTTCATAGCCGGGTCCTCGGAGGTGTGAATGCCCTCTCGATGACCTTGCAAAGACTAAGAAGAGGACTGAAACCGGAGGGTACCGCTTGCTTCCTGAAGTTCCCTTTTTTCTGGTGGTTTGTGTCTCAGAGGGCCTGGGGGGTAGTTCATAGGTGGCAGAAGCTGCCTCACGTGGGTGATGGGGGTAGGGTGAGCTGGGTGCCCGGGACCCAGGGGAGAGTGCCGGAAGCCTGGCCTCACGTGCTCCACTTCACTCTCTGTCTTCTATGCGGAGTATGCCAGCTTGAACCACCAAAGTTCAGGGTACCTGGGCCTCACACCTGAGCTGTCTGGTTCTCCCCAGCTCCAGTGGGCACCTTTCCCTGCCTGGGTCAGCGTGCAGTATGGACACAGGCTGTCCTGCTCACAGCCTCCAGCCCAGTCCAGGGCCTCGTCCTATCCACCCACCAGGACAGCCTCCCGAGCAGAAAGTTGTCTTCCTCTGGGTCCCTGCCTCTTCCCTCCTTCCCTCTCTGGCTCCATCTGAGGCCAGATCTCTGACAGAAGGGTGGTGTAACACCCGGGGTCAGAGGGAAGCTATTCTCTGCGTCACAGCTGTCCTCTGGGTGACAGACCGAAGTCTGAGGTGCAAGGACAGAGTTCATGGTGGTCATTGGGGCCCGAAAGTGCTCCTCTGTCTGAGAGATAGCATGCAGTCCCTCAGCTCCCGTGTTTGGGCCGAGACCAGCCATCCTGTTTGGGGGTACAGAGACCTTCAGTTTCTGGTGTCTTGGTGTGGGCAGGGCCCCCCCAGGCTCCGTGTTCATGCCTAACGTGTCTCATATCTTCCATGTTAGGCCTTGGATCAGGGATCCCTGGGGGACACCATGGACCCCACCCCCGAATTGCCAGGTTGACAGGAAGGTGACCAGGGGAGGCCAGGCATGGGTCCTTCCAATTTGTTGGTGGCCAGGGGCTTGTGCTGTGGCCCTGTCCCCATGGAGGCAGTCTCACAGGCCCTGGGTTCCAGGGAGGGAAGCAAACCCTACCGCTGCAGGGGCAGGGCCAGGTGATGGTTGAGCTCGTGGTCCTGGAAGTGTAGCTGTGGCCACTTTTCAAAATGCCATCGGCCACAGCCTTGGTGGAGAGAGTGCCCTCTGGCCCCACCCAGGAGGAATTCATATAAATCTGCCACCCACTCCTGGCTCCTCCAGCCCAGCTACCTCTCCACTCTGCCCACGAGCTCTGCCATCTCTCCCACTTATGGCAGGCCACCCTTGATTCATGATGTGGGCAACTGGTCACCAGCACTGCAAGGTGTGATCATTGCTATGGTTGCCTAAGAATCGTACTCATCTATGTAGTTTGTGGTCAGCGATATGTTGACACAATCCTTGATAAATCTATAAATTAAAACTAGGGTGAGTTTATTATATGAGCCAATCAAAGGACCACATAGCCTTGGAGAACGAGCTTCACCAAGTAAGGAAGCACTCTGAGGAAATAGGGTGTACGGTGTGGTTATATACTGTCTTGGAACAAGGAACATGCACCAAATATAACAGGAATATGTCTTTTACTACAGTCACAATGTGCTTTATGTCACAATGTGCTTTATGTGTCAGTACAGAGGTCACAAGGGCTGCACAGTAGTTCAGTAAAGAATCTTTAGTTTCTGGGAAGAAATGCTGATATGAGGGGATATCTTTTTTATTTATTTATTTATTTATTTATTTATTTATTTGTGAGGAAAATCAGCCCTGAGCTAACATCCATGCCAATCCTCCTCTTTTTTTTTTGCTGAGGAAGACCGGCTCTGAGCTAACATCCATTGCCAATCCTCCTCCTTTTTTTTCCCCCCAAAGCCCCCAAGTAGATAGTTGTGCATCATAGTTGCACGTCCTTCTAGTTGCTGTATGTGGGACGCGGCCTCAGCATGGCCGGAGAAGCGGTGCGTCAGTGTGCGCCCGGGATCAGAACCTGGGCCACCAGTAGTGGAGTGTGCACACTTAACCCCCAAGCCACGGGGCTGGCCTGAGGGGATATCTTTAAGGGCATCATTCTCAGCTTTGGGTCATGGTAATGTTTACAGCGGATGTACAATGTGTTCTCGACAGGCCACATCAGGCCTTTCCAGGAAATCAAAGTCAGGCCGAATTAGTTTTAAACCAAATGGCTTCCTCATATACCTCAATATATTAGCTTTTCATGTTGCTTTCCATTTAATCAGTATTTTCCCCCCTTTGATTGATAATCTTTTGATAGGAAGCTTGATGATAGAGATATTGTCCCTCAGTTCTGGGGTGGTTGCTGCCTGCCCTGGGTACACCATGTCCCTCTGTGCTAGGCTTGTGGTCTCATTGATTAGCCCAGTCACCATGTTAGGAGGATGTATTTGTATGTAGTGGACTAGCAAGAGGTATATGTTAACAGGGGAAGCATATCATACATTATGTAATTTTTCTATAATTTTAGATTGTCACACAAATATTGTACATGAGCTCTTACATGATTCCTTATAGAACAGGTACAGTAATAATCAAGATAATTCAATACTTGAAGTGATTAGTTTGAAAATGATTTTTTAGTCATAGTCTTTATCAGAACAGAAAATTCGTCCAGGGTGCAAAATTGATCGACCACCTCAAGTCACTGAACAATCAGTACTGTAGCCTGCATGCCAGTCTTACAACATTGGTAAAGGAGACAGTGAGCAGTTTTATATCATGATTAATACAAAAATTTCAAGGAGTAACAGAAACAGGAATTGCAATCTGGATCACAAAAGGGGACCAATATCTGAAAGAGGCAAACCAAAGAAATCAAGACTGGGTGTAGGATCACTTAGGGCATTTACCTACTTTTTCATGTGCTTCAGCAGAGATGACACAGTGGAAGATCCATCAGGTATAAAAACAGCGTTTAGTTTGAGTGATTGAACATACGCCACCTTGGGATGCAGTTAGAATATCTAAGGCCATTCTGATTTGAAGGACAGCCATTCTCACTAAAGACATTTCAGTATTTAATAAGGCTATTCCTGCCTGATTGTCATTAAGGGCTTGTTGAATAAATTCGGTCAGAGCCTCTATGTGATACGACTTCTTTTAGCCCCAAGGAAGCAACGAATATAGCCACTAGGTGGTCATACCAGTGGAATACTGAGTGAGTCCATCCAGCCTTAAGGAGAGGAAGATTGACAACAGATGTTAGCTCAGTATGAATCTTTCCCTGCCTCCAAGCGAAGCCCAGGGTGGTGTGTCCCAGCCATGTGTGCAGTAGCCAAGACCAGAGGTTTGTTCCTCATAACCATGGAGTTCCTTTAGGATCCACTCAATGAATGCCTGGTCTTTGAGACCAGTCTGTTCCAAACCAATCACTTTCTTTAAATATGATGTATTCTGACATGACTCGGGGGATATCCACCCCATATGTGTGTCAAACCTCCCATATCTCACTGTAATATCTGATTTCTTTTGTTTATTTTCAAATTATGGGGACAATAGGATGGTCTGAGTAACGGAAAAAGAGTAGCTGTGCCCTGTATCATTTATAGTATGGGCTATTGGCCATGTTTCAGGATCATAATTAGTAATGTCAGATGAAGTGCAAAACTGGAACTAGGTCTTTCCATCATAATAAGTTGCTTTAAAGCTTTCCAATCCATACCTTGAAAAAGAGAAATCCACCAAGGTAACCCAGACATACTAGAAAGGGGAAGATTACTACACATCCAACAATTGGACTGACTTTTGTGTGTAGCAGAGAAATGCGTCCATTGTAAAAAGCCATTACCATCAGACGCCCATTCAAATGTGGATTGAAAAAACAAACATAGTGTCAGGAAAACCTTAAATGGCATTTCTGTGGTCAATTAAATGGTTTTGTCATTGTTATAATCGATCTTATAGAGTTGGAGGGGAAGAAAGTAAAGTATAGGGGTAGGTAACAGTTTTAAAACAGAAGGGTTTAAATGAGGAGAGATATAAGATTGGAAATACAGGCCTGGTCTGGAGACTTGGGACAGCTGTCTAAAACAGATCTGTCTTCTCATCCTGGTGGGATGTATTTGTTTTTGTCAGTTGAAGTCGGTGTTCAAAATCAGAGCTGAAACCCACTCAGGTGGGGAAGCCCTATTATTAAGATGAGAAATGTGAATCTACGAGTCTTCACCTTTTAATTTTGCAGTGCACGAATTGGTTAAGAGTACCTGGTATGTTCCTTTCCAACTGGGCTTCAAAAAGTCTTTCATCTGATGTCTTTTCCAATAAAGAACATCACCAGGTCATAGCCCATGATCCTTAAGGTCTTCACCTCCTGGGAGCTTCATCTCCTGCTGTGAAAGGAGTCAGATACCAACCTTTCATTTCTTTTAAGTGCCTGAATGAGACCTTGACAATAATGCAAGATATCTCCCTTGAGCAAAGTTGGTTCATACCTTCCCTCATCTAAATGCATAGGTCATCCTGTTATTGTTTGAAAAGGAGACAGCCAATGTTTACCAAAGGGCGTCAAAGATTGAGGAGCACTAGTGGAAGACTAGTGGAAGCACTTTTGGCCATAAGAGATTAAATGCTTCTGAAAGCTTTTACCATTGAGTTTTGATTGTGCTATTAGTTAAAATGTTGTGTTATTTGACCAAATGTCAAAATAGATTTAATTATTTGCTTGACCCACTGAAATGAATTCTCTGATCACTGTGTAACTTGGTAGGAATTCCTCAAACATGAATTATAGTTTCCAATAATAATTTACCTGCTGCTAAAGGCACTGTTATTCTGCAATGAAAAGCCTCAACCCAATGTGAGAACACATAGACCATTACTAAGATATTTATATCCTTGAGATTGTGGCATCTGAACAAGGTCCAATAGCCATACCTCAGAGGGTCCCTCAAGCAGGGGAAAGTGGCTTTGTGACCCATGAAATGGTTTCCCTGGATTATTCTTTGTGCATATAGCACAACAAGCATAGGCTTTATGAACCACTCTGGGAGAAAGTTTCCAAAAGTATAGTTTTCCCCACAAAATCATCTTTTCAAGTGCCCAATGGCTAATTGATATATCTACTGGAGCAGTGCTCCAGTAGACACTATCAGTTTTTTATCGAGCCTGAAACACATCTGTGTGGTGGTGTCAAAAATTCCCTCTTTTTATTGTCATATTTGTTTCTCTCCATGGTGATTTCTTAGGGCTGTGGAAGGAAATCTTTTACTGGGTTAGCAGAATTAATAGATAGTAGTGGGCATTCTTGAGGCTGGACAGGATATCCAGCCTGGTAATGTCTCTGCTCATCCTCTAAGTAAGAACCATCTGTAAACCAAATGAGATAATAAAATGTAGTCGTGGTTGTTTTCCTCCTGTGGTGCTGGAAGCTAGATAGCAGGGTTAAGACAAAGACTAGAATTACAAGATGATAACATTATATCAGGACATAGTACAAATTTTCTCTAAAATTTCATATAATTTCTAAAACACTTGTATAAATAACATATATGCATACAAGGATATTCATAAAGGAGGCATAGCATCACTTATTTGAGAAGACTTCCCATGTAATTTAACATACCAAACAAGCCTAATTAATTTTATATTTCCCTCCTTACAGGAAATGAAACAAGGTCTTTGAGAAATCCCTGGGCCCACTGGAAATTCTTAAAGTTACTTTCAGGTCAAAAGAAACACATCATTTAGGATTTGAATTTTGGGGAAACTTGTCAAAAATATCAAGAGGTTTTAAAACACTTGGTCCAATAGAATCATAGGTCACTGTGAGACAACACCTAGTTATCCATTTAAGCGTGGTGACGATTAAGGATTTTCCGACAAATACAGAAAATTAAATAGCAGTAAAAAATACTTAGCTATTGTGACTAAAGACCTGATAGAAACAATACATGACATTTATTTTGATAAGACATAAAATCCTTACCCTTTTGGTAGACACTCAAAAGTAAAGAAAAACCTTTCATAATATCTTTATCAAGAGCAGACTAAAAATCCAAGAAAATTATGCTTTTATGATAAATAAAACCAAATTATAATTTTTGTACCAGCTTACTCTTGATATTAAAACTTATTCACTTAAATAATTTCATTTTAATCTTAGCCAAGTTATCCATGCACAATGCTCTTCCCTCAGGGTTCCTTTTCCACAAATATTCTATAACTTTGTTTTTACATTCAGAATTTGTCCCATGCCTTCTTTCCTCCTTCCTAGTACTTTAGGACAAATTTATCTTTCCCAACAAAAGGAACAAAAATATCTCTATTCCTTATAACTTCTTTACTGTAAACATACATCTTGCGTTCCTTAACTTTTTATATTGGCATCCTATTTATTGGCAGACCCACAAATGCTGTCTAGAAACATGTGCTTTCTCATAGAAAATTTCTCAGCATGGCACAAACATGTTTATGAATAAACCCAAGTATTTTTCTAGTTTCTCTGAAATGAAAATCCAAAAGTAGATAAGTCTGTGTTTAGTAATTAATGTCTAACATTTTATCTTATGTGGAAATGACCTAGATACTCAATAAATTTTATCATTTAGTTTAGCAAAATTCTAAGGTTTCAAGTTACCGAAAGGTTTTGAAGTAATTTTAAGTACATATACCATAACACATAATTATTGTTAAAATTTTCACTTCAAAATTCCTATCTTTTTCACTTCCATTTAGTTTCTTGTTCCCAATATTTATATTTAGATTGCCTCCAAAACTTCATGAGACATTAGGCAAAATCAGCTATTATTCTAAGGTATTTTTTGGCTTACAAGTATTGTAACAGGGATAACATGTCTGTATCATATCTCATGCTGATATCTCTGGAAACATGTTTATTTCAATCAAAACAACAACATTAAGTGAGTCTTCATTTACCAGAGATTGTTTTATATCACATTAACTTGAAAGGTGTTTCGGTTAGTTTCCATTACGTGTATATAAGCACTTACTTTAAGCTAATTAAATAGAGATCTTTTAGAAGTTATATCATCTGGAGGTAAAACTATCACACATGTGTAAGATATACATAGACACACATACACAGAGACTCCACAGCTTTTGTTTTAAAATTACTGCTATGAGTTGTGTACAGCAAGGAAAAGTCCACCAGTTATGAAAGAGTAATGAATTCTAATTTTGTTTTAATTTTTGTCTACTAATATTTATGGAGAAGACAGTTAAGATGCCCGATGTTGGGCAAGAGTGCTTCCATGGTCATTTGTCTCTTCTTTTTCCCCTCAGTCTAAGAAATTGGTGATGGACTAGATAACAGTTCCTGGTGAGGTTTAAAAGCTTTTTGAGATAAAGGAAATGGGTGGAATCTGAACTGCCTCTAGAGCTGCATTTCCAGTTTTGCAAAGATTTTTAAGTTCAGGATGGTTGTTCTTAATTCCTCAGAATTTGGGGTGTAACTCAAATGACAGTATAGGGTGATCTACCTGTTCAAGCACGTCATCCCTATTTGCTTTGTTTCCTCAGGGTCTTCAGTTTTATTTTAATGTAATGTGATTTTTCATTTTCCTTTCCCTTGTAACTAGTGAGGTTCAGCAACCTTTTCCTATCTTTAAGGCTATTTGGATATCTTTTGTGAGATGTCCGTTCAATTTTCTTGCCCAATTCTCTCCTGAATTGTGCAATTGTTCTAATTGATTTGCAGGATTTATCTGTATATTCTGGACATGTTGTCAGTTGTGTGTTTGTAGAAAATATTGTGAAAGACTTTGAAATGGACCAAAGATGACTTCTTCTGTCTTCTAGGGGAAGCAAGGCACTGTCTTGCACCCCTGTTAAGTTTTCTGATTCAGCGGGGGCTCCACACTTTCCATTGTCTTTGAGCTCTTTTACAACTCGGTAAGTTGTAGAGAATTGAAGGAAATGGGAATGCTCTTCTTTGGAAGGATGGTTGATTCTTCCCTGCCTACCATGGAAAAAGCCAGATGCATTTGAAAATGCATCTATCTATAAACTCTTTTTTAGCATTCTTGATTCCACTATATCAACGAGGTACTTTGAATTCTAGTTTGAACTGGTTATAACCCCTTAATTGATGAGTTAAACAAAGTGTTTGAAATGTGTTCGTTATCTATCTCTATGAGAGTTGTGATCATACCATGCTTTCAAACCTGTCCTTTAACTTGTCGCAAATGTCTTCTACTTCATGGCCCCACTTATCCTGTATCCAGGAAGATCTGTGACTGGGGCAGGGTGTGCCAGAGACCAGATGTTGAGGAGCAGACCCGAGGGTGGCCAGCCATCCCCTTCCTCCAGGGCTCTGGGTCAGGGTGCTCCCCCAGGACAGCTTCCCTCCGTCCCTTCTGTTGTGTGGCCTTACAGCCCCACACCTTCCCCTCACAGCACTTATCACAGTGTCCTTACTTCACTGTTTGCAGGATCACATCCTTCACGTCTGGGGAGATGGATGTAGATGTATACTGAGTGGGAGAGGCTGGCACAGACACAGGCCCAGGGGAGGGTGAGGTGCATTCTGCTGGGTGCATTAGGGAAGACTGACAGTGGAGGAGGCATAGAGCTCAGTGCTAAGAGAAAGATGTCTAGGATTTGCAACATTTGTAGAGGGAAGGAACATTAGGAGAAGGGAACAGTAAGGGCAAAGGTTTGGGGTAGGAGGCACCATAAGTACTCAGGTTGGATACCTGAGTTTGTGGTGACAGGGCACTGTGTTTGTGTGTTCCTGGACCTCACACCCCTGTTTTGGGCTGAACTGTGTTCCCCAAATTCAAATCTTGAATCCACGACCCTTAGGACTTCAGAATATCACTGTATCTGGAGATAGGGTCTTTCAAGAGGTAATAAGTTAAAATGAGGCCAGTAAGCTGGGCCCTGATCCAGTGTGACTGGTGTCCTATAAGAAGAGGGATCAGGACACAGACACTTGCAGAGGGAGGCCGGGGCGAGGACATGGGGAGAAGAGGCCGTCTACACAGACAGGAGAGAGGCCTCAGCAGAACCACACTCTGCTGACACCTGCTCTGGGACGTGCAGCCTCCAGATGTTTGAGAGAACAATAAATTGTTCAGGGCACCCAGGCTGGTTGCTATAGCAGTCTGTGCTGAATAATACACATCCAGCATGGGGGTCTTGCTTCTGGCCATGGCCAGTGCTGGAATCTCCTCCTGCCCCGATGGGCTGGCCCTGTTCCCCACCAGGCCCCATGCTGCCCCCTCACGCCTCCTCTTTGCCCTGTTTCTGGGCTGCCTTCCTGAACCATGGAACCCCAGGGGCTGGAGGAGAGCAGATGGCAGGACCGGTGGAGGGCTGGAAGGTTCTGGAGCTGGGAGGTTGTGAAGGGAGCCCATGATGAGCGACTCGGCCAGGCTGTGGACTACACGAGGCACATCAACATAGTGAGATGTGGAATTTTTAAGGATGTTTTATTGTTGTTTTAATAAAAGAAATGGTAAAGAAAATCAATGGGCTTCAGAAATTTAAAAGGAAGGAAAAAAGTTACCCAAGCTACAACTGTGGCCTTTCCTTTGAGCAATCTCTCTGTGCGTTGTCCCCTGGTAGTCAGGGTGGCGGTCTGCTTCTCCTTCGCATGCACATCCGTGCCCTTCCCATCTAGAAATGCTGACTTGGCATCCCTCAAAGACGTGAGGGGGGAATCGGTTCTGGGGCTGGCGAGGCCGAGGGTCTAAGCTCAGTCCCTCTGGCCAAGCTCACCAAGGTCGTGGGCTCTCTCCTTGGTAGTCTCACCTCTCACCTCTGCCCCTTGGAACAACCTGGAGTTCCTGTCGACTGTGACTCGGGCCTAAT
Source organism: Dicerorhinus sumatrensis harrissoni (assembly GCA_014189135.1). Taxonomy (NCBI): domain Eukaryota; kingdom Metazoa; phylum Chordata; class Mammalia; order Perissodactyla; family Rhinocerotidae; genus Dicerorhinus; species Dicerorhinus sumatrensis. The sequence goes on from JABWHU010000168.1 coordinate 47,020,728, forward strand.
CAGTTGCAGGAACAGTGTTGCTGTGCCTGCCGCTCTATTCTCCTGGAGCCTCTCTACTTCTGTCTATGAAGGCTGTGACACACCCACTTGGGACCAGGTTACCCCCTCACCCAGGACGCCCCCCTCTGGCTGGACACTCACCCTCTTTCTGGTGGTGCCACATCCACCTTCCCTGGCTCCAGCAGCTGCCATGGGCCCAGGCCTTCCTGAGTGTTCTCCTCTGGTGGAGATGACCTGGAAGCTTCCTTGTTGGAGGATGATGGTCCTGGGGCCTCCTGGCCATGGTGGCAGATGTTCCCACTCAAGGATCTGAAACCACACGTCTCCTCTTGGTAACCCTGCCTCCTGGAGCCCAGCATGGATGCAGTTTGCACAAAGGCCAGTCCCTATCCAGACAGACAGAGGAACGTCAGCACTTCATCTCCTCAAGGGTGACCACACAAGCTGACCCTGGGGCAGTCCTGGTGAGGGACAGTTGGCCTTGATGACTCAGTGTTCACATGGCGGTTGCTTGGAGGGGCGAGTCAGTGTCCATCAGCTCAGCTCAGGGTTACAACTGCTGTCCACTTGGTTCTCCAAAAGGAGGTCAGGGGACAAGATGCAGCCCATGGTGGCCATGAGGCCAGAGGGCAAGGTCCAGGCTGAAGGGGATCACGAGGTCAGAGGGTAGGTCAGACTTTGGGCAGATCAGAAGGCAGAGGAGCAGTTCTGGGCAGCAGGCTGAGCAGCATGAACGTACGGACCCAGACCTTGTCTCGGATCTTGGGTGGCCATGGATGCCTGCCCAGTAGGAGTGGCCCTAGGGTCCCTGCCTGTTCACGTTCCTGTATTTGGGAACCATCGTCTTCTTCAGCTCCACCACTGAGGAGAAGATCCACTTCACCTGTACCAGGAAGGTGAGCAGGTGAGCATGGCCTGGACCCCAACACCAGCCTCCTGCCAGGGCCTGCCCTCCCTGCCTCAGGGGACGACTGATAGCAGGGGATCCAGGTGGGGACTACATGGGGACATGCTGGGGATAATAGAGGACAGAGAGGGGACAGTGTAGATATAGAGAAGGGACTGAGAGGGGACAGTGATGTGACATTGTGAAGACAGTGAAGGGAGAATGAAGGAATAGTGAGGGGACAATGAAGAGACATTGAGGGACAATCATGGGACAGTGAGGAGACAGTGTAGGGATAGTGATGGGATAGTGAAGAGACAGTACAGGGACAGTGAGGGGATAGTGTAGGTATAGTGATGGGACAGTGAGGAGACAGTGTAGGGATAGTGATGGGACAGTGTAGGGATCATGATGGGACAGTGAGGGGACAGTGTAGGTACAGTAATAGGATAGCGAGGGGACAGTGTACGTATAGTGATGGGACAGTGAGGGGACAGTTAGGGATAGTGATGGGACAGTGTAGGGATAGTAATGGGACAGTGAGAGGACAGTGTAGGATTGTGATGGGACAGTGAGGGGACAGTTAGGGATAGTGAGGGGACAGTGTAGGAATAGTGATGGGACAGTGAGGGGACAGTGTAGGGATAGTGATAGGACAGAGAGGGGACAGTTAGGGATAGTGATGGGACAGTGAGGGGACAGTGTAGGGATAGTGATGGGACAGCGAGGGGACAGTTAGGGATAGT
>JABWHU010000168.1:47023074-47035782 GCA_014189135.1 Dicerorhinus sumatrensis harrissoni
GTGAGGGGACAGTGTAGGGATAGTGAGGGGACAGTGAGGGGACAGTGTGGGGATAGTGATGGGACAGTGAGGGGACAGTGTAGGGACAGTGAGGGAACAGTGTAGGGATAGTGAGGGGACAGTGTAGGTATAGTGAGGGGACAGTGTGGGGATAGTGAGGGGACAGTGTAGGTATAGCGAGGGGACAGTGTGGGTATAGTGAGGGGACAGTGAGGGGACAGTGAGAGAACAGTGAAGATAGAGGACAATGTTGGGACAGCAAGGAGAACCCGAGGTGAAAGTGAAGGACAGTAAAGAGACAGTTTTGGGACAATCTGCCGGACAGTGAGGGGATAGTGTGGGGACAGTAAGTGGACTACGTGGGGACAGTATGGTGACAGTGGGGGACAGTGTGGTGAGAGTGAAGGGGTGGTGTGCGAACAGTGATAGTTTGAAAACATGGTGGGGACAGTGAGGGACATGGTGAGGAGAGTGTGGGGACATCATGGTGACAGTGAGGGGCCGACGTGGGCCTGGCCCACCTTGAAGAGGGTGACGGTGGCACTGTAGCACATGCTGAGCAGGAAGAGCGTGATGAAGATGGAGATGGTGGTCCACAGCCCGTCCAGCTCCCCGACCTGGGTCTCAGCACAGCTCTCGTCCAGGACCACCTCTGGGCAGGGAGGGGGTGGTCAGTGCTGTGCCTGCCCAAGGGGGCCTGGTGCAGGGTTGGCGGGGCTTCCGGGGGTGGTTCCCTCTGGGACAGGTTGGGCGGGGAAGGTGGAAGCCCATAGGTGGCCAGCAGGGCCCTGAGGTCAGTCTTTGGGCACCACAGTCAGCTCCCACATTCCGCCAGCTGGGACCCCAGAAATCGACTGACAGCCTTGACCCAGATCTCAGCCTGACCAGTGGGGGCCAGCCCTCTCATCTGGTCTGCCCTGCACTGGGGCCCTCTGGAGAGAACTCGCCCGGACCCCTGCAGGACAGCGGCCTAGGCCCCACCTGCTCCAACCCAGGGACTAGGTCCAGAGGGCGGAGGGTCAGCAGAGCCTGTCCACAGTGGGACCCCAGCCCAAGGTAAGGGAAGAGACAGGGTTGGGTGTGTCCCCAGAGCATGGGCAGTGGGAGTGCTGGGGAGAAGCTGGGTGTGCGGGGACTTCTGTGTGTCAGGGTGGGGGTGTATGTGCCCCGGGGAAGAGGAGGACCGGTTGTCAGAGCTGGTCATTGTGGTCAGTGTGAGGAGGAGGCCTGAGCAGCCCACAGGGTGTTGGAGGCTGTGGGGACCCTCTGGTGTCCACGGTGAGGGTTCAGGAGACCAGGCTCCAAGCTCTAGTGGGCATGTGCAGGCTGCCCTTACATGATCCCCAGTGTGTAAGGCCTGCGTGTGTGCACGTGTGTGCATGTGCACATGTGTGTGTGGGGGCTGGCACTGCGCGGTGAGAGGGGCTTGTTTTCAGTGGGTCTGGGCTCAGTGTCCACATGGATGTCAGGGACTATCCCTTCCCTGGGCTCTCATGGCCACCTGCCTCTGCTCCTTTGAAGCCTTAGGTTGAGTGTCCCCACGGGTGGACAGGCCTGGCCCCAGGCAGGAAAAAGCCTGGCAGAGCCACCTTGCCAGAGGAGGGTGGTGGCCTGATCTCAGAGTGCCCGAGGGCAAAGGAGGGCCTGTCCCCACACCAGGGGCCAGGCAAGTCTCCAGTGAGTGTCAGAACTACCAGGTGGATCTCTCAAGTGACTCAGTGGACAGGGAACCCCGGGGGGACAAGGACAGGCCACTGTCCCACAGCTTGGGCCCCTACAGAGGAGGGACAGCCTGTGCACGCATTTCCCTGAGGGGCTCCGAGGGGCCTCTCCTGTTCCCTGGCCACACTCCAGCCCCGAGCAGCTGCTGCTGGAGGGGGGCCCAGAGGACCTGCTGCTCCTGGCGCAACGCCCTCCCCACCTCGGGCAGCCCCTCCAACTGTCCTGGGTGGCCAGCATGGCCCAGAGCTCTGGGTCCAGCCTGAGCGGGACCGTCTTTCTCCCCTAATGATGACAGCTGTGTTCTCAGAGCTTGGCTGCCCTGCCGCCTGCAGTGCACCTGAGCTCTGCCTCAGAAAGGACCATGACAGTGTCACAGGGTCTCAGGGCCATGCTGGGTGCTTTATTTCATGCCAAGGGGCCCGGGAGGTGTGTACAGAGGGGTGGGGGCTCAGGTCTCCTCTTGGGACCCTGACAGCCTGCAGAGAGGGACCTAGAGCTCGCCGGGGTGCTGGGTGTGTGGCTCATTTACCCGGAGACTGGGAGGTGGATTTCTCCATGGAGTGATTGTGGAGAGCCTCGTGCATCACCGCACACGTGAACTTGACTCCCTGCTTCCACCTGACCTTCTGCACTGAAAGCTTGCTGTACAGGAAGTAGGACCCGTCACCATCCAGCTGGGGTGGGGTGGTGCTGTACTTGCCCTCCGGCTCTGTCTGCTTGTTGCTCTGCCACTCGACGTCGATGTCAGGTGGGTAGAAGTCTTTGACCAGGCAGGTGACGCTGACCGCGTCCTTGGCCATCTCATCGGGGTGTGGCGGCAGGACGTACACCTGTGGCTCCCGGGCCTGCCCTGTGGACACAGGGCTCCGTACAGTTGGTCACTCCCTGAGGGGGCCCCCGAGACCCTCCCTCCACCCGTCTGCTCTGGTCCCACCTTTGGCCTTGGAGATGGTCCTCACAATGGGGGCCGGGAGGTCTTCATTGTTGACCTTACACTTGAACTCCTTTCCACTCAGCCAGTCCTGCTGGTGGACGGGGAGGATGCTGACCACACGGCAGGTGCTGTTGAACTGCTCTTCCTTTGGCTTCATTTTGGCTGTGCTCACCTCCATGCCATCCACATACCAGGTGAACTGGATATGGGGGTTGTCTGGGCTTACGTCCACCACCACGCAGGTGACCTCTGGTGTTCGGGAGATCGTGAGAGTGTCCTTGGGTTTCGGGGGGAAGATGAAGACTGAAGGCCCTGCTAGAACTGGGGAAGGAGACATGGGGGAGTGGTCAGCACCTGGGCGGGCCTCCTCTTGGGCCTTCTACCCCCAAGGCCCACGCCTGGGCTCGGGCCACCTCCTGGTGTGGAAGGCGAGGCCTGGCTGACTCACCTGGACATTCGGGACACTTGGGGCAAAACTTCGAGTCTTTTATGACTGGAGAGAGAGCAGACTGGGGGTTACTGTGGCTGGCAGGAAACGGCCTTCGGGTGAGCTGAGGTCAGGGCCAGGTTTGGCGGGTATGAGTCCAGCTCCCACTTCTGTGGGCCCCAGGGCTGGGTTAGGGGTTTCCAGCCTACCCCCACCCTGGGCATGGCGGAAACACCCCGAGGACCCCTCCCTGAGCTAGGGAGGCCTCCCCTGCCGCCCTGGGGTCCAGGCAGGAGGGCTGACCCTGGGCCTGTCTCATAGGGAACACCCTCCATGTGGCCCCTCCTCTCACCAATTCTTTTGTCCACCTTGGTGCTGCTGGCTGCGTGGGCTACATTGCAGGTATAGGTTTGGCTCTTCAAGCTGCTGGCAGGCACGGTCACCATGCTGCTGAGGGAGTAGAGTCCCGAGGACTGCAGGATGGATGGGACGGTGTGCACTCCGCTGGTCAGGGTGCCTGAGTTCCAGGACACGGTCACCGGCTCTGGGATGTAGCTGGAGACCAGGCAGCCCAGGGCCACCATGGGGCCAGATGTGTCCACAGAGCAGGGGGCCAGTGGGAAGATCTTTGGGGCCATGGTGGAGGCTGCAAGAGAGGAGGCCGTGTGACCACCAGGGCCTCATACTGCGAGGGTCCTGGAGTAGCGCTGAGCCCAGTGCCCATGTGCTTCCAGAATGTCTGTTGACTAGATGCCCGATGGCTGTCTGTCTCCTGGGGCTGGTGCCTCTGCAGCCACAGGCTCTGGACTGGTCACCTGATCAGCACTGGATGACCACCTGGATTAGAGCCCCCTGAGGCCTATGTCCCCTTGTTCCTGATCAGGCCTCCTGCCGGTGGGCAGCATGACAGAGGCCTCTGTCCAAGCCCTGACTGGGTTGGCTCCTGGCAGGCTTCTGCTGGTTCCCCAACCCACTCTCCTGTGTCCCAGTCTGACCCTGCCTGGGTTGCGTGGGCACCTCTTTGGGTGCGGTTGGCCTCTGCCTGTCACTGCCTATGTCTGCTCCCAGCCCCTCAGCCCAGAGATCTTGTCATGGCCTGTCTCTGCTCACCAGGCCTTGTGATATCTGAGTCAGCTCTGCAGCCAAGGCAGCCCGGGCCCTCGTCCCCAACTCTGCCCTGACCCTGTCCCTGTCCCAGATCTCATCCCTGTCCTAAACGCTGTTGGTGCCTTGGACCTTGTCCCTGCCCTGGAGCCTACCCTGCCCTAGACCCTCTCCTTCCCTGGACCCGGTCCCTGCCTTGGACCCCGTCCCTGGGAGTCTCCTTCTCCTCCTCCCCTCCCATCCCTGTGGCTCCCCAGCCCACGCTCCTAAATCTCCCTCTGGGCCCACCGTCCCTCCTCAGGTCCTCCTCACATGGCTCCCTAAGCTCACCTCTGGCCCCTCCACCCAGCACCCCCTGCCCTCCGCCATCCCTGCTCCTTGCTCTCTCCAGAGCCCTCCTCCAGCCGTGGTCCTTCCCGAGCCAGCCTGCCCCTCGGGACGGACGAGAGCCGTGCACTGCCCTTGGCCTCCTCTCCCCTCAGTGCCAGCATCCCCGGGCCCCAGTGCAGGCTGGGGTGCACCCTCTACCCACACACCCTGGCCAGGCCTGTCCCCTGTGACCCTGACTCCTGTGTGCTCAGCCCCAGGGCCCTGCCTGGACTCTCCCGGGCTGGCAGCCAAGGATCAGGTCCCAAATGGGCCCCTCACACTTCCGTCCTCCAGGTCCACTGCCTTGTGCCACCCCACACTGCCTCCGCATGCCTGGCTCTCCTGTCCCACGTCCCCATAAGCTCCCTGGAACAGGGCTAGTTCCCCTGGGCCCAAGGACTGCATCCCATCGGGTCCCCTCAGGGCTTCCCCCTTGCCCCTTCAGCTCCAGAGACCTGCCATCTCAGGGTTCCCCTCCATCCCAGCTCACCATCACCCGGCCCCTCAACCAGCTCACACTTTCCTTCCTGCACAGGGAGGACACCTGAGCCCCTCTGGGCCCCCAGCTGTCCCTACTCCCTGTAACTGCTCAGCTCCACCAGTCCAGGGCTCTTTTTAGCTCAGGCCTTCTGCTCCTCGTCCTCTGAGCTCCTGGGCAGCCCCCTGCCCCCTTCTGCCCTCCCGGCTCACCTGCCAAGCTCTGTCTGCACCCCCCAGGCTCCTGGGGCAGGCTCCTGCCACCTTGTACCCTCCCACCTGTCCCAGATCACTGGTAGCTGCTCTGCTCCTTGTTGCTGGAGCTCCCGGTCCACAGCATCCCCTGCCCCTACTTTGCTACCATCCCCTCTCCCACAGGTCCCTGAGCTCAGCACAGGCCCACTGGGTCTCCCCAGGGCCGCCTCTGCCTCTCTGCCTGCCCCAGAACCCTCAGCCCAGGTTTGCCCTCGCTCCTGTTCTCATTCATTTCCCACTGCTGGGCTTTGCCTCCTGAGGCCACCAGGTGCCCACCGCTCTCTGGCCAGCTCTCCCCTGGCAGAAGCCCATCCTGTCCTAGTCCTCTCCCAGAGAAGCTCCTGGGCCCAGCCAGGCCTCACCCTCTCCTCGCCCATCACCATCCTCGGAAGCCCCGTCAGGAAGCCCCTCTGGACCTCGCTCCTTCCAGTTGCTGGGTCAGTTGCCCTGTGCCCACCAGCTTTCAGCCCCCAGAGCCCCGACTCCTGCTCCCAACCCTCACTGCTCGGCTCCCGACACCCCTCCAATAGCCCACTGAGCTCCTGCTCAGCCCTGTGCCGTCTGAATTCTGAGCACACGGGAGCACATGCTGGCCCCTCTTGTTCTGCTCCAGGCTTACCTGCTGCCCTTGGCTCTGGCCGTAGCCCAGGACTCCACGACCACCACTTCTGACTCTGCCCTGGGGTTCAAGTCAGCTGCATGGCCTGGACAGGCCACCTGGGGGTCCCATTACTCCCCTGTGTTGGGCCAGCTGCCTCCTGTGTCCTGTGCTTAAATCCATCTGTCCATCCTGGAGTCCATCCTGCAGAAGCTCAGCTCCTGCCCAACCCTGCCCTCAGCACAGCTGGCCAAGTGCAGCCCTCAGGCTTCTGGCCTCCCAGCCCATCACGTTCCTTGAAGTCAATCTCCATCAGCCTCCAGTGGGCCAGGTCTGTTGGCGTGGCCATGGCCCTGGCCATGGCTCCTTGGAGAGTGCTCGGGCTCAGAGCTCTGGCCTGTGGGAAGCCTGCCTTCCCCTGTGCTGGCTCAGCTACTCGAGCCCCTTTGTGATGTCCTTGAGGGCCTGGTCTCCCCTCAGCTCCTGTGGCTGGTTCCACTGCCCCCACTCCACTCCATCCCTCTCCTCCGTGCGGACCCCACTCACCGAGGGTGGGTGTCAAGGAGGTGGCTGCCCTGTAGCCCAGCCTGGGTCTCCGAAGAACCTCTGCTACGTCCCTGCTCTGGCCCCTGGCTCATGTGGCTCCTTGTGGCCCTGTGCTGTATGCCCCCTGCCCCGCTCCTCAGAATTCATAGCTGGGTCCTCGGAGGTGTGAACTCCCTCCCGACAGCCCTGCAAAGACTAAGAACGGGACTGAAACCAGAGGGCACTGCTTGCTTCCTGAAGTTCCCTTTTCTTCTGGGTGTTTTGTGTCTCAGAGGGGAGTTCATACGTGGCCGAAGCTGCCTCACATGGGTGCGTGGGAGTGGGGTGTGGTGGGTGCCCAAGACCCAGGGGAGAGAACCGGAAGCCCAGCCTCACGAGCTGCTCTTCACTCTCTGCCTCCCACAGGGATTATGCCCACTTGCCCAACCCAGTGGGCACCTCTCTGTGCCTGGGTCAGCATGCAGTGTGGACACAGGCTGTCCTGCTCACAGCCCACAGCCCAGCCCAGGGCCTCGGCCTGTCCACCCTCCAGAATGGCCTCCCGAGTAGAAAGCTGCCTTCCTCTGGGTCCCTGCCTCTTCCCTCCTTCCCTCTCTGGCTCCATCCGGGGACAGATCTCTGACAGAAGGATGGTGCAACACCCAGGGTTAGAAGTAAGCTATTCTCCCCTCCACAGTTGTCCTCTGGGGGACGGACAGAAGTCTGATGTACATGGACAGAGTTCACAGTGGTCACTGGGGCCTGAAAGTGCTTCTCTGTCTGAAAGACAGCGTGAAGTCCCTCGACTTCCCCTGTGAGCCTAGACCCAGCCTTCCTGTGTAGGGGGGTACACGGACCCTCAGTGTCTCGTGTCTTGGAGTCCCGTGGCTCACCCCACGCCCTGGACACACCACTGGTCTGCCCTGTATCTTCCATGTTAGGCCATGGGTCGGGGAACCCTGGGAGGCACCGTGGCCCACACCCCAGAACTGCCAGGGGCCAGGAAGGTGACTGGGGGGGGTGTCGGGCCTGGCTTCTTCCAAGTGGTCAGTGGACAGGGGCTTGTGCTGTGGCCCTTTCAGGTGGGCTGGGAGCATAGTCCAAGGCTGTAGAAAGTGTACCTTCTAGGAGGTCCCCTCAGACGTAGGAGGGGAGCTGGCCCTCCCACCCACTGGTGTTTGCAGCACCCTTCAGCCTTGGGTCACCCCGAGCAGCTCCACGTCCTCCAACAGTCCCCTCGGAACTGTCTGCCATCCCTCCAGTCACGTCCTCACACTACTTTCCACAGTTTGGAGTTTCTCAGAGCAGCACCCATATCCAGGTCCCAAATCTTGGTCTGGTGGTTCATGAGTGTGCACTGGACTGCTGCACAGTGAGAAGCTTCCACAGCTACCCTGCTCATTTGGTTGGTGAGTTGGTGGCCTGTGGGCAGTGCAGAGCTCTGTGGGCAGGGGGCGCTCCTCTCTGCTCTACTCACCTCAACTAGGGGTGGGAAGTCTCTGCCTGGAGTCCAGTGCCTGGACTAGGCGGGTGCCCATGGTCCCCTCTGCGTCCATGGGCCTCTCTGCAGGGATTCCCCAGCACTGCCCCTTCACGTAAGTGGACTGCTGCTCAGTGCCCGGGACTGACTCCCAGGAGAAGCCCTGTGTCTTTAGGTCCTGCTCTCAGGGATCCAGCTGCGAGTCCCTCTGTAGCCCTGTCCCCATGGAGGTGGTCACACGGGACTCCAGGGTCAGGGGAGGTAAGTGAACCCCACCATTGCCTGGGGCACGGCCAGGTAATGGAGGAGACCATGGTCCTGGAAATGTTGCTGTAGCCACTTTGCAAAATGCCATTGGCTACAGCCTCAGTGAAGGGAGTGCCCTCTGGTCCCTCCCAGGAGGAATTCATGATAAATCCACTGCACACTCCCAGCTCGTCCAGCCCGGCTTCGTCTCCACCATGCCCTTGGGGTTCTGCCATCCCTCCCACTTAAGGCAGTCCACTCTCGAGTTCACAACAGGGGCAATTGGTCACGAGCTCTGCAAGTGCTGAGCATTACTGCTGTTGCCTAAGAAGCATATTCATCTACATAACTTCTGGTCAGCGAAATGCTGACACAAATAATCCATAATCAATCTATAAATTAAAACTGGAGTGAATTTATTATATGAGCCAATCTGAGCACTACCTGACCCAAGAGAATGCCTTCACTAAGGAGGGAAGCACTCCAAAGAAGCAAGGTGTTCCTTGTATGTCATCTCTGAACAAGGAACATACATCATATATGTGATAAGACACCATATATGATAAGACAGGAATACCCCAGGGGATCCTACAAGATGGCAGTGTAGGCGGGCTCTGAACTTACATCCTCCCATGGATACAGCCCACTATACAAGTAATCTTGGAAAAATTATCCCTGAGAGAGAACTGCAAACTGGATAAGAGGAACTCCTGCAACAAACGACAATTCTGACTGAGGTGGAAGAGGCAGAAATTCCATTTTGGAGAGGAAAAATGCCACCTTCACAAGCTGCAATGCTTCATGGCTGGCCAGGAGCAATCCAAAGGTAAGCAGAGTTCCCTGGAGGAGTTGGGGACTGAGCCAGGGAGCGTTGCTGCTATAAGCAATTTTGGACCCTGCACAACCAAGATGAGTGTCATAATATCTGGATTTGCTGGCTACTAACAACAAAGAGGAATATCCCTAGAAGAGGTGGGACATAAAGAAATTAAAGCCGGCTCTTAAAGGGCCCATGCACAAATTCACCTGTTTCAGAAAGCAGCCCAAAATCACCAGAAAGAAAGGTGCACAGTACTTTGGTGAAAATAGACTGATCTGATAGGATCTGAGTGCATCTGGGTGAGAGGTGACATCTCTCCAGAGAAAGGGACATTGGCGGTGACCATTGTTGTGAGCTGTTGTGGGCATACTGACACAGTTGCTGGCAGATGCCATTGGAGTTCTCCCTGTGGCCTGTTAGCCCAGGGTCTGCTCCACCCACTAGAACACTCATTTAATCCAGCTCAGCCAAGGAAAGCAGCCCACCCTAGGGACTGGCCCCACCCAACAACAAGCCCTCAGGCAACTTCTGTGCCTAGATTCTCTGAAGCTTGGCGAGTGAGTCCACCTCTTTGGTGCACAGCATGTGTGAGGAGTGGGTGGAGTGTGTGGGGCATTGGTGGAGCGTGTGAGGCCTTGGCCAAAGGTGACTGGGTCCACTTCAGGGGTTTGGGGCACATGCACGGGGAAGGGCTGTGTTGATTGTGTGTGTGGCCTTGTTGGCAGTGGGGCTTGTGAGCTGCAGAAAACTTGTGCTTCTCAAACAGCCACATAGAGGATCAGCCCCACCTTCCAAGCCTGAAACAACTGGGTGCTCCTATGCCTGTGACCAGCCCCACCCAGCTGCAATCCTCACAGAGCTGACAAGAGCCTTATAGGCCAGAGGCCTATAGCAATTGTAAGCCCCTGAGCCTAACAACCAGCCATGCTGGGGGCCTACTCACTTAACAGAAAAAGGGCAACAAGAATGTGCTATTAGACCCTGCAGCCAACTGTGGTGAGGCTCCCCACACCCAATAAAGAGACTGGAGTGTCCACAACAACCACACGAAGCTGAGCATTACAACCAGCAAGCCAGGGGGACAGCTCAGCCTCCCTGGGCACCTACAGCAAGAACAACCCTGCCACGACAGAAAGATACATGTAGCCCACATGGGGACACTCCTGGAACAGCTGGAACTGGTGATCAGAGGGAAGCACATGGCTGGGCCTCATAGGGCATCACTTACATAAGGTCACCTCTCCAAGATCAGGAGATATAGCTGATGTACCTAATACATGGATACAAGCACAGAGAAAGAGGCAAGAGGAGGAGGCAAAGGAATACGTTCCAAGTAAGGGAACAGGACAAAACCCCAGAAAAAGAACTAAATGAAACAGAAATGAACAATCTACCCAACAGAGAGTTCAAAAAAAGAGTCACAAGGATGCTCACTGATCTTGCGAGAAGAACGGATGAACTCAGTGAGAACATCAACAAAGACATGGAAGATATAAAAAAGAACCAATCAGAAAAGAAGAATACAATACTGGGAAGGAAAAATTCACTAGAGGGACTAAAAAGCAGAGTAGAAGATACAGAAGAACAGATCAGTGAGCTGGATGAAAGACTAGAGGAAATCATCCAAGCTGAACAGATAAAAGAAAAATGAATTAAAAAGAGTGAGGACAGTGTAAGGGACCTCTGGGACAACATCAAGTGCACTAACACTCATGTTACAGGTGTCCTAGAAGGAGAAGAGAGAGACGAAGGAGCAGAGAATGTATTTGAAGAAATAATAGATGAAAACTTCCCTAACCTAAGGAAGGAAACAGATATCCAGGTACAGGAAGTACAGAGAGCACCAAAAAATATAAACCCAAAGAGGCCCACACCAAGACACATCATAATTAAAATGTCCAAAATTAAAGATAAAGAGAGAATCCTAAAAGCTTCAAGAGAAAGGCAACAAGTTACATACAAAGGAAAGCCATAAGGCTATCAGCTGACTTTTCAGTAGAAACTTTACAGGCTATAAGAAAGTGGTACAATATATTAAAAGAGATAAAGGAAAAAACCTACAGCCAAGAATACTCTACCTGGCAAGGTTATTATTCAGAATGGAAGGAGAGGTAAAGAGTTTCCCAGACAAGCAAAAATTAAAGGAGTTTATCACCAAGAAACCAGTCCTTCAAGAAATGCTAAAGGGACTTATTTAAGGGGGAAAGAGAAAACCACAAACAGGAAAAAATTACCCATTTCCATGATAAGAGGATAATGGATACAAACGCACAAAATAGTCGTTAGATATGATATCAGAAACATAAAATGTAGGTGGAGAGGAGTAAAAGTGTAGAGCTTTTAGAATGAGGTCAAACTAATGAGATCATCAACTTAATATGGATTGCTGTATGCGTGGATTATTACATATGAACTTATGTTAATCACAAACCAGAAACCTATAATAAATACACAAAGAACTAAGAGAAAGGAACCCAAACACAATAGTAAAGAAAGTCATCAAACCACAAAGGAAGAGAGCAAGAGAAGCAGAAAGGAAGAGACAAGAACTACTAAAACACCCAGAAAAAAGTAACAAAATGGCAATAAGAAGATACTTATGAATAGCTACTTTAAATGTCAATGGACTACATGGTCCAATCAAAAGGCATAGAGTGGCTAGTGAATAAAAAACAAGACCTATATATATGCTGCATACAAGAGACATACTTCAGACCTAAAGACACTTACAAACTGAAAGTGAAGGGATGGAAAAAGATACTCCATGCAAATGGCAATGAAAAGAAAGCTCTGGTAGCAATACCCATATCAGACAAAATAGACTTTAAAAGAAAAACTGTCACAAGAGACAAAGAAGGGCACTACATAATGATCAAAGGAACAATCCAACAAGAGGTTATAACACTCATAAATATCTATGCACCCAACGAAGGAGCAGCTAAATATATAAAGCAATTATTAACAGATGTAAAAGGAGAATTGGACAGTAACACAATAATAGTAGGGGACTTTAACACTCCACTTACACCAATGGATAGATCATCCAAACAGAAGATAAAATAGGAAACATGAGCCATAAAGAGCACACTAAATCAGATGGATTTAGTAGATATTTACAGAACATTCTATCCAAAAACCAAAGAGTACACATTATTTTGAAATACACATGGAACATTCTCCAGGATTGATCGCATTTTAGGCCACAAAACAAGTCTCCATAAATACAAGAAGATTGCAATAATACCAAGCATCTTTTCTGACCACAGGGTATGAAACTATAAATCAACTATAGGAAGAAAATCAGAAAAGCCACAAATATGTGGAAATTAAACAAAATGCTACTGAACAATGATTGGGTCAATGAAGAAATCAAAGGAGCAATAAAAAAATGTCTGGAGACAAATGAAAATGAATTACGACATGCCAGAATTTATGGGATACAGCAAAAGCGGTTCTAAGAGGGAAGTTTATAGCAATACAGGCCTGTCTCAACAAACAAGAAAAATCTCAAAGAAACAATCTAACAGTGCACCTAAAGGAACTGGAAAAAGAAGAATAAACAGAACCCAAATTCAGTAGAAGGAAGGAAATAATAAAAATTGGAGCAGAAATAAATGAAATAGAGACTAAAAAAATCAATTAAACCAAGAGATAGTTCTTTGAAAAGATAAAATTGAGACACCTTTAGCTAGACTCACCAAGAAAAAAAGAGAGAAGGCTCAAATAGGTAGAATCAGAAATGAAAGAGGAG
>JABWHU010000168.1:47090298-47122415 GCA_014189135.1 Dicerorhinus sumatrensis harrissoni
CTTTGTCTTCAGTTTCACGTTGTCTCCTGTGGTTTTTCATTTTCATTCCCCTTGTAACGAGTGTGGTTCAGCATCCTTTTCCTATGTTTAATGGCTCTTTGGATATCTCTTGTGAGGTGTCTGTTCAATTCTCTTGCCTATTTCTCTACTGAATTATGGGATTTTTCGAGCTGATTTTCAGGAGTTCTCCATTCTTCTGGACATGTTGTCAGTTGTATGTTTGTAGGAAATTTTGTGAAAGACTTTGAAATGGACCAAAGATGACTTCTTCTGTCTTCAGTGGGAAGCAAGGCACTGTCTTGCATCCCCTTCCGGGTTACCTAATTCAGGGGGGCTCCACACTCTCCATTGTCTTTGAGCTCTTTCACAGCTCGGTAAGTCGTAGAGAATTGAAGGCGATGGGAATTCTCTCCTCCAGAAGGATGGTTGATTCTTCCCTGGCTCCTGTGGAGAAAACCAGGTGCATTCGAAAATGCATCTGTTGATAAACTCTTTTTAGCATTCTTGATTCCACTATATTAGTGAGAGACTTTTAATTCTACTTTGACCTGGTTATAATCCCTTAATTGTAGTTGTTCAAGGCTTTGAAATGTGTTCATTATCTGTCTATATGAGAGTTGTCATCACCATGTTAAAACCTGTCCTCTAACATGTCCCAAATGTCTTCTCCCCATGGCCCCACTTATTCTGGGTCGAGGAAGATCTGTGACCGGGAGAGGGCAGGAGACCAAGTGTTGAGGAGCAGACCTAAGGGATGCCGCCACCTGGTTCCTCCAGGGCTCTGGGTCAGGGCGCTCCCCTGGGACAGCTTCCCTCAGCCCCTTCTGTTGTGTGGCCTCACAGCCCCACGCTATCCACTCACAGCACTTATCACAGCGTCCTTACGTCGCTGTTTGCAGGCTCATGTACTTCACGTCTGGGGAGACTGTGGCAGCTACTCCGGAGTCCGTAGCAGGTGGCTACGGACTGGGAGAGGCCGGCACACACACGGGCCGGGGGAGGATGGGTGCATTCTGCTGGGTGCATTAGGGAAGACTGACAGAGGAGGAGGTGTGGCGCTCAGAGCTAAGAGATGGGTGTGTAGGATTTGCCGGGTGTGTAGAGGGAAGGAACACTAGGAGAAGGGAACAGCATGGGCAGACACTCAGGGTGGGAGGCAGCGTTAAGTACCCATGTTTGATACCTGAGTGTGTGGTGACAGGGCACTGCGTTTGTGTGTTCCTGGTCCTAATTCCCCTGTTTGGGGGTGAATTGTGCTCCTGAAAATCATATTTTGAATCCCTGACTCCTAGGACTTCAGAATGTGGCTGTCTCTGGAGAAGGGATCTTTCAGGAGGTAATAAGTTAAAATGGGGTCAGTAGGCTGGGCCCTAATCCAGTGTGACTGGTGTCCTATAAGAAGAGGGGTCATGGCACAGACACTCACAGAGGGAGGCCAGGGCGAGGACACGGGGAGAAGAGGCCGTCTACACAGCCAGGAGAGAGGCCTCAGCAAAACCCCACTGCGCTGACACCTGCTCTGTGATGTGCAGACTCCCGACGTGTGAGAGAACAAATGTCTGTTGTTCAGGCCGCCCAGGCTGGTCGTTGCAGCAGCTGTGCTGACTCATACACACCCAGCATGGGCGTCTTCCTTCTGGCCATGACCAGTGCTGGAAGCTCCTCCTGCTCCCGGCCCCCAGCCTGGCTCTGTTCCCCACCAGGCCCCGTCAGCCACCTCGCCCCTCATCATTGCCCTGTTTCTGGGCCGCCTTCCTCCCCCACGGAATCCCAGGGGTGGAGGAGACCAGAGGGCTGGAGGGGAGGGAGGGGTGCAAGGTTCTGGAGCTGTGAGGGTGTGGAAGGTGTCCCTGATGCATGACTAGGCGAGGCTCTGGGTTCCTGAGGAGTGTCAACATAGTGAGGAGTAAAATTTTTAATGATTTTTTTTGTTTTAATTAAAGAAAAGGTAAAGAAAATCAATGGGCTCCAGAAAGTTAAAAAGAAGGAAAATTCTACCCAAGCCATGTCTGTGGCATTTCCTTTGAACAATGTCTCTGTGCATTGTCCCTGTGTATTCAGGACAGGAATCCGCCTCTCCTGGCCGTGTGCATCTCTGTCCTTCCGATCTAGAGACAGCGACTAGGAGTTCCTTCAGTACCTGAGGGGTGATTCGGGGCTGTGTCCAGGGGTTGTGAGGCCGGAAGTCTGAAATTGGTCCACTTGGTCGGCTCCCCAAGGCCATGGGCTCTCTCCTTGGGGGTCTCTTCTCTTACCTCTGCCCCATGGAGCAACTGTACTTCCTGTGGACCATGACTCAGGCCCCGCTGGCTGCAGGATTGGGTGGCTGTGCCTGCTGCCCTGATCTGCTGCCACCCCTCCAACTCTGTCCACCAAGGCCACACCCTGTCTGCTTGGGGACCTGGTCAACTGGTGCCTCTCCAGGAGGCCCGCCTGGCCAGATGCCCACCCGTCCCCAGGTGGTGCCACCCCCACCCCCCAGGGATCGCGCAGTGGCCATGGCCCAGGCCCTCCTTTGAGCTGTCTCCCCGGGTGGAGATGATCCGAGTGACGGTTAGGGGCATGCCTAGAAGCTTCCCTGTTGGTGTAGGATGGCCCCGTGTCCTCCTGGCCTTGGCAGCAGATGTTTCCATTCAAGGATCTGAAACCACAAGTCTCCTCTCTGGAAGCCTGTGTCCTCAACCCAGGCATGGATGCAGATTGCATGAAGACCCGTCCCTGTCTTGACGGACATCGGTCCTCCACCTCCTCCAGGGTGATGGCACATGCCAACCCCAGGACAGTCCTGGTGGGGCATGTTTGGCCCTGATGACTCAGTGTCCACATGGCCCCAGTGTTTCTTGGTGATTGCTCAGAGGGGACAGTGGGCGTCCTTCAGCTCAGTTTGGTGTTAGAACTGCTGTCCACTTGGTTCTCCAAATAAGGTCAGGGGGCAGGATACAGTCTGTGGTGACTTTGAGGCCATGGGGGGGGTGCAGGCCAAAGTGAGCCATGGGGTCACAGTCTGACGAGGTCAGAGGGCAATGGAGCAGGTCTGAGCCACAGGCTGAGCGTAATGAACTGAAGGACCTGGCTCCTGTCTGGGGTCTGGGGTGGCCCTGCACGTCTGCTCAGGGGGTGTGGCCCTAGGCCCCGTGCCCGATCATGTTCCTGTAGTCGGGGACCATCGTCGGCTTCAGCTCCACCACCGAGGAGAAGATCCACTTCACCTGCAGTGGGCGGGCAAGGGGGTGAGCATGGCCTGGACCCCAACACCAGCCTCCTGCTGGGGCCTGCCCTCCCTGTACCCGGGGCCGTCTGGCCTTGGGGGGTCCAGGTGAGGACTACATGGGCACATGGTGGGGACAGTGAAGCGACAGCGAGGGGATAAATGGACACAGTGAGGGGACAGGGTGGGGACAGGGTGAGGGCAGTGATTGGATGGAGAGGGAGCAGCGAGGAGACAGTAATGGGAAATGAGGCGACTGTGTGAGGAGACAGTGTGAGGACCGCAAGAGGACAGTGAGGGGAGGCGAGGGGACAACAACGGGACAGTAGGGGTACAGTGTGGGGACAGCGTGGTGACAGCAAGTGGACGATGTGGGGATGGCCTGGCCCACCTTGAAGAGGGTGACGGTGGCGCTGTAGCACACGCTGAGCAGGAAGAGCGTGATGAAGATGGAGATGGTGGTCCACAACCCGTCCAGCTCCCCGACCTGGGTCTCGGCACAGCTCTCATCCAGGACCATCTCTGGACAGGGAGGAGGTGGTCAGTGCTGTGCCTGCCCGAGGGGGCCTGGCACAGGGTTGGTGGGGCTTCGGTGGGTGATTCCCTCTGGGACAGGGTTGGCGGGGCAGGTGGGAGCCCCAGTTGGGCTGGGCCAGCAGGGCCCTGAGGTCAGTCTCTGGGCACTGGCCTCAGCCTGCCTGTTCCTCCAGCTGGGACCCCAGGCATTGGCTGACACACCTGATCCAGATCTCAGCCTGGCCAGTGGGGACCAGCCCTTTCCTCTGCTCTGCCCTGCACTGGGGTCCTCTGGGGAGAAGGTGCCCCGACATCTGCAGGACAGAGGCTCAGGCCCTGCCTCCTCTCTCCCAGGGACCAGGGCCTGAGAGTGGAGGGTCAGCAGAGCCTGTCCACAGTGGAGCCCCTGGGTGTGTCCCCAGAGCATGAGTGGTGGGAGTGCTGGGCATAAGCTGGGTGTGGGGGGATTTCTGTGTGTCAGGGTAGGGGTGTATGTACCTCGGGGATGAGGAGGGCCAGTTGTCAGAGCTGGTCAGTGTGGTGAGTGTGAGGATGAGGCCTGGGCAGCCCCCGGGGTGTTGGAGGCTCTGGAGACCCTCTGGTGTCCACGATGAGGGTTCAGGAGACTGGGATCTGTGGTCTGTTGGGCATGTGCAGGCTGCCCTTCTGTGAGCCCCAGCGTGTAAGGCCTGAGTGTTTGCGTGTGTGTGTGAGCTCACGTGTGTGTGTCGAGGTGTGTGTGGGCTGGCACTGCTCGTTCAGAGGGGCTTGTTTCAGTGGGTCTGGGCTCAGTGTCCACCTGGGCTTCAGGGACCATCCCTTCTCTGGGCACTCAGGTCCACCTGCCTCTGTGCCTTTGGGGCCCGGAAGTGAGTGTCCCCGTGAATGGACAGGCCTGGCCCCAGGCAGGACTAGGTCTGGCAGAGCCACTTCACCTGTGAGAGGGTGGTGGCCTGATCCTGAAGTGCCCGAGGGCAAAGGAGAGCCTGTCCCCACACCAGGGGCCAGGGAAGTGTCCTGTGAGGCCAGAGCCACCAGGTGCACCTCTCAAGTGATCCAGTGGACAGGGAACCGTGTGGGACAAGGACAGGCTACTGTCCCACAGCTTGGGATCCTACAGAGGAGGGACAGCCTGTGCACGCATTTCCCTGAGGGGCTCCGAGGGGCTTCTCCTGTTCCCTGGCCACACTCCAGCCCCAAGCAGCTGCTAGCTGAGGGAGGCCCAGAGGAGGTGCCACCTCTGGCAAAGCCCCCTCCCCTCCTCGGGCAGCCCCTTCAGCCATCCTGGGCATCCTGCACAGCCCAGAGCTCTGGGTCAAGGCTGAGTGGGACCATGTCTCTCCCCTAATGGTGACAATTGTGGTCTCAGAATTCAGCTGCCCTGTCCCTTTCAGGCCTGGGCGAGCACTTTAGCTCTGCCTTGGAAAGAACCATGACATTGTTGCAGGGTCCCAGGGCCATGCTGGGTGCTTTATTTCATGCCAGGGGGCCCTGGAGGTATGTACACAGTGGTTGGGGCTCAGTGTCCTCGTGGGACCGTGAGAGCCCGCAGGGAGGCAGGGAGGGCTCTCAGGAGTGTCAGGCATGTGGCTCATTTACCCGGAGACTGGGAGGTGGATTTCTCCGTGTAGTGATTGTGGAGAGCCTCGTGCATCACCCCACACGTGAACTTGACTCCCTGCTTCCACCTGTTTGTCTCCACTGAGAGCTTGCTGTACAGGAAGTAGGACCTGTCGCCGTCCAGCTGGGGCGGGGTGGTGCTGTACTTGCCCTCCGGCTCCGCCTGCCTGTTGCTCTGCCACTCGACGTCGATGTCAGGTGGGTAGAAGTCTTTGACCAGGCAGGTCAGGCTAACTGTGCCCTTGGCCAGCTCATCCTGGTGTGGGGGCAGGACGTACACCTGTGGCTCCCGGGCCGGCCCTGTGGGTCCAGTGATCAGTAGAGATGGTCACTCCCTCAGGGGCCCCTCGGGACCCTCCCCTCAGCTGTCTGTCCTACTCTTACCTTTGTCCTTCCTGATGGTCTTCTCAATGGGGGCCGGGAGGGCTTCGTTGTTGACCTTACACTTGAACTCCTTTCCACTAAGCCAGTCCTGGTGCTGGATGGGGAGGATGCTGACCACCCGCTGGGTGCCATTGAACTGATCCTCCTTTGGCTTTGTCCTGGCCGTGTGCACCTCTTTGCCATCCACATACCAGTTGAACTGGACATCAGGGTTTTCTGGGCTCACATCCA
The DNA here is from genome assembly GCA_014189135.1 of Dicerorhinus sumatrensis harrissoni. Lineage (NCBI taxonomy): Eukaryota > Metazoa > Chordata > Mammalia > Perissodactyla > Rhinocerotidae > Dicerorhinus > Dicerorhinus sumatrensis. Next base: position 47,096,258 of record JABWHU010000168.1, read on the forward strand.
CCACCACGCAGGTGACCTCGGGAGATCGAGAGATCATGAGGGTGTCCTTGGGTTTTGGAGGGAAGATGAAGACCCTAGGCCCTCCTGGAACTGGGGTGGGAGATATGGGGGAGTGGTCAGCACCTGGACGAGCCTCTTCTTGGGTGTACATCCCCCCACGGGCCCTGCCTGTGCTCTACCACCTCTCAGGGGTAGGGTGTCAGGCCCGGCTGGCTCACCTGGGCATACGGGAGGGTTGCTGCTGCAGGACTTCTGGTCTTTTATGACTGCAGAGAGAGCAGACTGGGGTTAGTGGGGCTGGAGGGACACGGCCTTTGGGTGGGCTTCGGTCAGGGCTAGGTTTCGGCAGATCTGAGACCAGCGCCCACCTCTGCAGGCCCAGGGGCTGGGTTAGGGGTGTCCAGCCTGCCCCCACCCTGGGCAAGGCGGAAATGCCCAGAGGACCCCTCCCTTAACTTGGGAGGCCTCCCTTACTGCTCTGGGGTCCGGGCAGGAGGGCAGACCCCGGCCCTGTCTCGTAGGGAACGCCCTCCATGCAGCCCCTCCTCTCACCGATTCTCTTGTCCACCTTGGTGCTGCTGGCCGGGTGGGCTACGTTGCAGGTGTAGGTCTGGCTCTCCAAGTTGCTGGCAGGCACGGTCACCATGCTGCTGAGGGAGTAGAGCCCTGAGGACTGCAGGACGGACGGGAAGGTGTGCACGCCGCTGGTCAGGGCGCCCGAGTTCCAGGACACGGTCACCGGCTCTGGGAAGTAGCTGGAGACCAGGCAGCCCAGGGCCACCATGGATTCAGATGTCTTCCCACAGCAGGGAGCCAGAGGGAAGACCTTTGGGGCCGTGGTGGAGGCTGCAAGAGAGGAGCCCGTGTGACCACCAGGGCCTCACCCTGCGAGGGTCCTGGAACAATACTGAGCCCAGCGCCCGTGTGCCTCCAGAAAGTCTGCAGAGTAGATGCCCCGGTGGTTCCCCGTCCCCCAGGACTAGGTGCCTCTGCAGCCACAGGCTCTGGACGGGTCAGCCCAGTCAGCACTGGAAGACCACCGGATTAGAGCCCTCCGGGGCCCCTGTCCCCTCGTCCCCCTTCAGGCCTTCAACAGGTGGCCAGCCTGACCGAGCCCTTGGTCGGAACCCTGATCAGAGACCCCTACTTCTGGTCGGTTTCTGCTGGTCCCCCAAGCCCTTTGTCTTATTGACCAAGCTTGGCCCTGCCCTGGGTGAGCTGGTATCTCTTTGGGTGAGGTGGGTCTCTGACCTGCATTGCCTGTGTCTGCTCCTGGCCCCTCAGCCCAGAACCCTTGCCATGGCCTGTCTCTGCTTGCCAGGCTCCCTGTCTTCTGAGTCAGCTCTGCAGCCAAGATGCCATGGGCCTTCCTCCCCGACCCTGCCCTGACCCTGTCCCTGCCCTGTGCTCTGTCCCTGCCCTGGACCCAATCTATTCCCCAGACCCTCTCCCTTCCCTGGAGCCTGTCTCTGGGAGTCTCCTTTTCCCCCTCCCCTCCTGTCCCTCTGGCCCCCCAGCCCAGACTCCTAAATCTGCCTCTGGACCCACTGTCCATCCTCAGGTCCTCCTGGCATGGTGTCCTGAGCTCACCTTCGGCCCCTCCCTCCCAGAGCCCCCCGCCCTCTGTCATCCCTGCTCTTGGGCCTCTCCAGCTCCTTGCTCACTCCAGAGCCCTCCTCCAGCCGTGGTTCTTCCCAAGCCAGCCTGCCCCTCAGCTCGGGTGGGAGCTGAGCACTGCCCTCAGCCCTCCTCGCCCCTCGGTACCAGCATCCACAGGCCCCAGTGCAGGTCGGGGTGCAACCTCTACCCCACACACCCGGGCGAGGCCTGTCCCCTGTGACCCTGACTCCTGTCTGCTCAGCCACAGGGCCCTGCCTGGACTCTCCCCAAGCTGGCAGCCAAGGATCAGGTCCCAAATGGGCCCCTCACCCTTCTGTCCTCTGGGTCCACTGCCTTGTGCCACCCCACACTGCTTCCGCATGTATGGCTCTCCAGTCCCATATCCCCACAAGCTCACTGGAAGAGGTCTAGTGCCCCTGGACCCAGGGACTGCATCCCATCGGGTCCCCTCAAGGCTGTCCCCTGCCCCATAAGCCCCAGAGACCTTCCATCCCAGGGTCCCCCTCCATCCCAACCCACCATCCAGCTGGCAACTCAACTGGTTAACACTCTCCTTCTGCAAAGGGAGGACACCTGAGACCCCTGAGCCCTAGCTGTCCCTGCTCCCTGTAGCTGTTCAGCTTCCACCAGCTGAGGTCTCTGTCTAGCTCAGGTCCACTGCCCTTCGTCCCCTAAGCTCCAGGGCAGTCCTCTGCCCCTTTGTGCCCTCCCATTCTCCTGCCCCCCAGCCAAGCTCTGTCTGCTCCTCTGGAGCTTCTGAGCAGCCTGTGTCCCTGCAGCCCTCCCGCCTGTCTCTGCTCACCTTCCAAGCTCTGCCTGCTCTGCCAGAGCTTCTGAGCAGCCCCTGCCCCGTCCTACCCTCCCACCTACCTCTGCTCACCTGTGAAGCTCTGCTTGCCCACCCTGGACTTCCAGGGAAGCCCCCTGGCCCTCCTGCCTTTCCACCAGCCCCAGCTCACCTATAGCTGCTTTGACTGCCCCCTCAGGAGCTCCTGGGGCAGGCTCTGCCCCTTGGGCCCTCCCACCTCCCCTGCTCACCTGTAGCTGCTCTGCCCCTCATCCCTGGAGCCCCTGGTGCACAGCAGCTCCGTACGCCTCCTGCCCTACATCCCCCTCCCACAGTTCCCTGAGCTCAGCCGAGGACTGCTGGGTCTCCCCAGTCCTGCCTCTGCCCCTCCTGCCTGTTGCAGAGCCCTCAGCCCAGGGTTGCCCTTGTTCCTGGACTCATTCTTTTTTCCATCACTAGGCTTTGCCTCCTGTAGCCACCAGGTGACCATTCTATCTCTGGCTAGCTCTTCCTTGGCATAACCCCTGCCCTAGTCCCCTCCTGAAGGAGCTCATGGCCCCAGCTGGGCCTCACCCTCTCCTCGCCCCACAACAACCTTGGAAGCCCCATCTGGAAGCCCCTCTGGACCTTGCTCCCTCCAGATGCCTGGTCAGCTGCCCTGTGACCACCAGCTCGCAGCCCCTGGAGCCCCCCCTCCTGCTCCTGACCCTCACTGCCCGGCTCCCGACACCCCTACTGCAGCCCACTGAGCTCCTGCTCAGCCCTGTGCTGTCTGAGTTCCGAGCACACGGGAGCCCACGCTGCCCCCTGTTCTGCTCCTGGCTCACCTGCTGGCCTTTGCCTTGGTCGTAGCCCAGGACCTATTGCTGCATCTCTGACCCTGCCCTGGGACTCGAGCTGTCTCCAATGGCCTGGCCAGGACCCTTAGGCCACCTGGGGTTCCTCTTCCTCACCTGTGCTGAGCCAGTCGCCTCCACGTGTCCTGTGCTCAAACCCGTCTGTCCATCTGGGCATCCGTCCTGCAGCAGCTCAGCTCCTGCCTGACCCTTCCCTCAGCACAGCCGGCCAAGTCCAGCCCTCAGGCTTCAGGACTCCCAGCCCATCACGTTCCTCAAAGTTGACATCCTTTGCTCTCAACATATCCAGCTCTGTTTGTGTGGGCCCCCACCCATGGCTCCCTGGTGCTGGCTCTGGGTCGGTGCTGTGGCCTGTGGGCAGCCTGCCTTCCTCCATGCTGGCTCAGCTGCTCGAGCCCCTCTGTGACATCCTTGAGGGTTTGGTCTCTCCTCAGCTTCTGTAGCTGTTTCCACTGTCCCCACTCCACTCCCTCCTCCTCCTCTGTGGGGACCCCACTCACTGAGGGTGGGGGACGTCGAGTCAGCTCCTCCGCAGCCCAGCCTGGGTCTCTGAGGAGCCCCAGCACCCTCACTGTTCTGGCCCTAGGCACATGTGGCTACTCGCTGCCTTGCACTCTGTGCCCACTGCCCAGCTCCTTGGAGTTCATAGCCAGTTCCCAGAGGTGTGAATGCCTCCCGAGAGCCCCACAAAGACTAAGAACGGGACTGAAACCAGAGGGCACTGCTTGCTTCCTGAAGTTCTCTTTTCTTCTGGGTGGTTTGTGTCCCAGAGGGCCTGGGGGGAGTCCAGACATATCCGAGGCTGCCTCACCTGGGTGTGTGGCAGTGGGGTGAGGTGGGTGCCTGGGACCCAGGGGAGAGTGCCGGAAATCTGGCCTCTTGTGCTGCTCTTTGCTCTAAGTTTCCCACAGGGATTATGCCTCGTGGCCCCACCACAGTCCAGGGTACCCAGGCCTCTCTGGGGCCATCTGGTCCCCTGAGCCCCAGTGGGCACCTCTCTCTGCCTGGGTCAACGTGCCGTGTGGACACAGGCTGTCCTGCTCACAGCCCGCAGCCCAGCCTAGCATCTCGTCCTGCCCACCCACCAGGATGGCCTCCCGAGTAGAAAGCTGTCTTCCTCTGGGTCCCTGCCTCTTCTTTTCTTCCCTCTCGGGCTCTATCTGCTGCCAGATCTCTGACAGAAGGATGATGCAACACCCAGAGTAAGAGGGAAGCTATTCTCCCGGTCACAGCTGTTTTGCGGGGGACAGACCAAAGTGTGATGTGCAAGGACAGAGTTCACGGTGGTCACTGGGGCCCGAATGTGCTCCTCCATCTAAAAGACAGTGAGCAGTCCTTGTCCTCCCGTGTGTGAGCCGAGACTCAGCCATCCCGTTTGTGCGGGGACACGGACCCTCAGTGTCTTGTGTCTTGGAGTGCCACGGCTCGCCCCAGGCTCTGTGTACATCTCTGGGTTGCCTTGCATCTTCCACGTTAGGCCTTGGGTCGGGGATCCCTGGGAGGCACCTTGGCAGGCACCCTAGAAGCGCCAGGGGCCAGAAAGGTGACTGGGGGGAGTCAGGCCTGGCTTCTTCCAAGTGGTCAGTGGACAGAGGCTTGTGTTTTGGCCCCTTCAGGCGGGCCGGGAGCAGAGTCCAAGGCTGTAGAAAGCGAACCTTCTAGGAGGTGATCTCAGACGTAGAAGTGGAGCCAGCCCTCCCACCCACTGGTCTTTGCAGCACTTTTTGACCTCGGGTGTCCCCAGAGCCACCCCACTCCAACAGTCTCTTCTGGGTCCCTCCACCTCCCCTGTCATCAAGTCCTCACATCACTTGCCACAGTTGGGGGTTTTCTCAGAGCAGTACCCACATCCAGGTCCCAAATCCTAGTCTGGTGGCTCATGGGTGTGCAGTGGGCCACTGCACAGCAAGAGGCTTGCACAGTTGGCCCACTGACTTTGTTGGGGTGTTGGCAGCCTGCAGGCAGTGCAAGGCTCTGTGGGAGGGGGGCACTCCTCTCTGCTCCACTCACATTAGTGAGGTTCTGGAAGGCTCTGCCTGGATTCCAGTTCCTGGGCTGCCGTGTTCCTCCTCTGTCTTCATGAGGCTGTCTGTGGGGATTCCCCAGCCCTGCTCTTTTGCATAAGTGGACTGCTGCTCCGTGCCTGGGCCTGACTCCCAGGAGAAGCTCTATCTCGCTCTCAGAGATCTAGCCGCAGCCCCTCTGGGGCCCTGTCCCCATGGAGGGGGTCACATAGGCACTGGGTTCCAGGGAGGGAAGTGAACCCTCCCTCTGCATGGGGCATGGACAGGTGATGAAGGATCCTGTGGTCCTAGAAATGTTGCTGTGGCCACTTTGCACAATGCCATTGGCCACAGCCTTGGTGAAGGGAGAGCCCTCTGGTCCCTCACAGGAGGAATTCATGATAAATCCACTGCACACTCCCGGCTCCTCCAGCCCAGCTTCCTCTCCACCGATCTTGCAGGTTTCTGTCATCTATCCCACTTAAGGCAGGCCACCCTCGATTCATGACGTGGGCAACTGGTCACCAGCTCTGCAAGCTGTGATCATCGCTACTGTTGACTAAGAATCACACTTATCTGTAGTTTGTGGTCAGCGAAATGTTGACGCAAATAATCCATAATCAATCTATAAGTTAAAACTGGGGTGAATTTATTATATGAGCCAATCACAGGACTATATAGCCTGGGAGAACAACTGTCACCAAAGAATGAAGCACTCTGACTATTTAGGGTACACAGAGTGCTTATATACCATCTTGGAACAAGGAACAGGCATCAAATATAACAGGAATATCTCTTTTACTACAGTCGCAAGGTGCTTATTGCACATCAGGTCAGTGGTCTCGGGGTGAGCACAGAAGGTCAGTAGTGAATCCTCAGTTTCTGGGAAGAAATGTTTATGTAAGAAGAGATGCTGATATGGGGGTGAGGCATACATCCCTATCTTTGAGGGCATTATTCTCGGCTTTGGGTGACTGTAAATGCTTACAGTATATGTAGAATTCAGCCTCAACAGGCCACGTCAGGCCTTTCTGGAAACTGAGGTCAGGCTGAATTAGTTTGAAACCAAATACCTTCCTTATAAACCACAATATATCAACTTTTCTTATTTCTTTTCATTTATTCATCATTTTTCCCCTTTTGATTGCTAATCTTTTGATAGGTAGCATTGATGATCAAAATATTACCCCTCGGTGGCCAGGGTGGTTGCTGCCTGCCCTGGGTCCATTATGTCCCTCAGTGTTAGGTTTTTATCTTATTTATCTGCCCAGTTTCTACGTTGGGGGCAAATAGTTGAACAAGCATAGACGTATATTAACAGAGGAAGCAATTCAAAGGTTATACACATTTTCAATTAACTTTAGATTATCACACAAACATTGTATGGGTGCTTTTACATGAGTCCTTATGCTACATTGTGTACAATTATGGAACAGGTACAGTAACAAGGATGATAATTCAATACTTGAAACGATTAATTTAAAAACGAGTTCTTAGGCATAGTCTTTATCAGAAAAGGAAATTCATCAGGGTTGTAACATGATCGACCATCTTATGTCTCTGAGCAATCGTTAGTCTAGCCTGTATGCCAAACTTACAACACCGAGTAAAGGAAACAACAATTAGTTTGAATACTATGATTAATACAAGAATTCTAAGGAGTAACAGATACAAGAATTGCAATCCAGATCGCAAAAGGGAACAAATACTTGAAGGGAGGCAACCAAACAAATCAAGACTGGGTGTAGGATCACTTAGGGAATTCACTTGCTTTTTCACGTGCTTCAGCAGAGATGACACATGGGACGATCCATCAGGTATAAAAACACAGCATAAGTTTGAATGACTGCACATGCACCACCTTGGGATGCAGATAGAATATCTAAGGCCATTCTAACTTGAAGCACAGTCTTTATCATTAAAGACCTTTCAGTATTTGATAAGGCTTTTCCTGCCTGACTATGGTTAAGAGTTGTTGAGTAAATTTAGTCAGAGCCTCTATGTGATATGACATCTTCTAGCCCCAAAGAAGCAACAAATATGGTGGCTAGGTGGTCATACTAGTGGAACACTGAGTGAGCCCACCTGGCCTTACTGAGAGTAAGATTGAGAGCAGATTTTAGACCAGGGCAGATCCTTCCCTGCATCGAAGTGAAGCCTAGAGTGCAGTGTCCTAGCCATCCAGGCGGTAGCCAAGACCACAGGTTTGTTCCAAATAACCTTTGAGTTCCATTAGAAGTCACCCAATAAACGCCTGGCTTTTGAGACCAGTCTGTTCCAAACCAATCTCATTCTTTAAGTATGATAGTATTCTGAAATGACTCAGGGGATATACATCCCATATTTGTGTAAAACCGCCCATAGTCCTCACTGTACTATCTGTTTTCTTTTGTTTATTTGTAAATTGTTGGGATAATCGGATGGTCTGAGTAACAGGAAAAGAGTGGCCATGTCCTGTATCATTAATAGTATGAACTACTGGCTATGTTTCAGGGTCATAATTAGTAGTGTTGAACAAACTGTGAACACTGGAATTGGGTCTTTGGGTTATAATAAATTGCTTTAAAGCTTTCTAATCCATACATTGAAAGGGAGAAACCCACCAGGGAGGCCGTGATGTACTATAAAGGGGAAGTTGGCCACATATCCAACAATTGAACTGATATTTTTTTGTGTGTAACAAAGGAATGTGTCCACTGTAAAAAGACATTGCCATCAGAGACCCATTCAGATGTGCATTGAAACAACAAACATGGTATCAGGAAAACCTTAAATGGCACTTCTGGGGTTAATTAAATGTTTTTGTAATTAGATTCGAAAGTAACTTATAGGGTTGTGGGGGAAAGTAAAGTATTGTTGTCAAAACGTAAAAAGGTAAGGCAATCTAGAAATTGATTAGTGTTGCAATTATATAAGGTCTAACACTAGAAAGATCTAAATGAGGAGATACAAGGTTTGCAATACAAGCCTGGTCTGGAGTCTCGGGACAGCTGTCTACTACAGATCTGTCTTCTCATCCTAGTGGGAGGTATTTGTCTTAGTCAGTTGAAGTCGATGTCCAATATAGGAGCTGAAAATGACTCAGGTGGAGAAGGCTTTTTTAAAAATGAGAAATGTGAATCCATGAGTCTATGGGTTTTACTTTTGCAGCACATTAATTTTTTAAGAGTACCTGGTATGGCCCTTTCAACTGGGCTGTAAAGAGTCTTTCATCTGGTGTCTTTTCCAATAAAGAAAATCTCCAGGTTGTAGCCCATGATCCTTAAGATCTTCATGTCCTGGGAGCTTCATCTCCTGCTGTGAAAGGAATCAGCTACCAAGCTTTATTTTCTTTTAAGTGTCTGAATGAGACCTGGACAATAATGCAAGATATCTCCCTTGAGCAAAGTAGGTTCACACATTCCCTCATCTAATTGTATAAGTCATTTTTTTATTGTTTCAGAAGGAAGCAGCTGATGTTTACCAAAGTGTGTAGATCTAAGACTGAGGAGCACTAGTGGAAGAGCTTTTGGCCATGAGAGATTAAATGTTTCTGAAAGCTTTGCCCATTGAGTTTTGATTGTGCCATTATTTAAAATGTTGCATTATTTGACCAAATGTCACAAATAGATTTAATTGTTTGTCTGGTGAAATGAGTTCCTCAGTCCCTGTGTAACTCTGTGGGAATTCCTAAAACAAGAACTATACTTTCCAATAATAATTTATCTACAGCAAAAGCCATTGTGCTTCTGAAAGGAAAAATCTCAACCCAATGTGAGAAAACACAGATTGTGACCCAGTATTTACATCTTTGAGATGGTGGCATTTCAACAAAGTCCAATTGCCATACCTCAGAGGGTCCCTTAGGAATGGGAAAGCGGCTGTGTGACCCACGAAGTGGTTTCCCTATGTTATACTTGGTACATATTCCACAACGATCATAGGCTTTATGAGACACTGTGGGAGAAAGTTTCCAAAAGTATTGTTTTCCCCATGAAATCATCTTTTCACGTGCCCAATGACTATTTAATATATCTGGTGAAGCAGTGGCAATTGTGTTCCAATAGGCATTTTGGGTATTTTTATCAGACCTGAACCACAGCTACGCAGTGGTGTCAAAAATTCCCTCTTTTCATTGCCACATTTGTTTCTCTTCTTCCATGATTTCTTGAAGGTGTAGAAGGAAATTTCCTACTGGGTTAGCAGAGTTAATAGAAAGTAGCAGGCATTCTTGTGGCTAGACAGGATGTCCAGTCCAGTAATGTCCCTGCTCATCCTCTAAGTAAGAGCCATCTGCAAACCAAATGAGATAATTAAATGTAATCTTGGTTGTTTTCCTCCTGTGGTGCTGGAAGCAATGCAGAAGGGTTAACATAATGACTAGAATAACAAGATGATAACATTATACCAGGACATAGTAGAAACTTTTCTCAAAAATTACATGTAATTTCTAAAACACTTACATTAATAGCAATATGCATGCAAGGATATTAATAAAGGAGACTTAGCATGACTTATTTGACAATGCTTCCCATCTAGTATAACATACCAAACAATCCTAATTAGTTTAGTACATCCCTCTTTATAGGAAGAGAGAACAAATTCTTTGAGAGACGTCTCAGGATCCCACTGGAAATTCTCCATGTTACTTTCAGGTCAAAAGAAAGATTTTATTTAGGATTTGAGTTTCTGGGAAGCTTGTCAAAAATATCAAAAGGTTTTAAAACATTTGGTCAAATAGGATCATAGTTCACTGTGAAACGATGCTTAGTTATCCATATAACCATGGTGACAATTAAGGATTTTCAGACAAATACAGAAAATTAAATAGCTGTAAGAAAATCCTTAGCTCCTTTGATTAAAGACCTGATAGAATCAATACAACTAATTCATTTTAATAAGACATAATATCCTTATCCTTCTAGTAGACTACTCATTGTAAAGAAAAATTTTTCATAATTTTTATCAAGATCAGATTAAAGTCCAAATAAATTGTACTTTTAAGGTAAAAAAAACAAATTCTAATGTTTGCACCACCTTACTTTTGATATTAATACTTATTCACTTAATTATATTCATTTTAACCTTAGCCTAGTTGACCGTGCACAAAACTCTTTCCTCAGGGTTCATTTTCCACAAACCCTCTATAACTTTGTTTTTACTTCAGAATTTGTCCCATGCCTTTGCTCCTCTTTCCTAGTACTTTAGGACAAATTTACCTTTCTTAACAAAATAAAAAAGAATGTCTCCATTCCTTATACGTTCTTTACTGAAAACATACATCTTGCTTTCCTTAATCTTTTATATTGGCCTCCTGTGTGTTGGCAGACCCACAGATACTGTCTAGAAACATGTACTTTCTCATAGAAAATTTCTCAGCATGGCACAAATATGTTTATGAATAAACCTGAGTATTGTTCTAGTTTCTCTGAAATAAGAATCCAAATGTAGATGAATCTATGTTCCGTAATTAATGTCTAACATTTTATCTTATGTGGAAATGACCTAGATACTCAATAAATTTTATCATTTACTTTAGCAAAACTCTGAGCTTTTAAATTACCAAATGTCTTGAAGTTAAGTACATATACCATAACACCTAACTATTGTTAAAAATTCACCTAAACACTTTTATCTTTTTCACCTCTATTTAGTTTACTTGTTCCCAACAATTGTAGTTAGATTGCCTCCAAAACTTCATGAGACAGTAGGCAAAATAAGCTATTATTCTAAGTATTTTGTTGCTGAGAAATTTTGCAAGAAGGATAATATGTCTGTATCATACCTAATACTGATAACTCTGGAAACGTGTTTGTAGCATTCAAATCGACAAACTTAAATAAGCCTTCATTTACCAAAGATTGTTTCATATCACATTAAGTTGAAAAGATGTTTGGGTTAGTTTCCATTACATGTATACAAGCACTTCCTTTAAGCTAATCAACTGGAGCTCATTTAGAAATTATACATCTAGAGGTAAAACTATCACACATATGTAACATCTATATAGACACACATACACAGAGACTCCACAGCTATTGTTTTAAAACTACTGCCATGGATCAGTAATACAAAACTCAGTTCTTATCAAAGAATAATTGATTTCAAATTTTGTTTTAGGCTTTTTCTACTAATATTTTTGGAGAAGATACTTAAGATATTAGATGTTGGGCAAGAGCACTTCTATAGCTGACTTTCTCTTCTTTTTCCTTTTTTTCTCCTTCAGTCTTAGGCACTGGTGATGGACTAGATAACAGTTCCTGGTGAGGTTTACAAGCTTTTTGAGATAAAGAACATGGGTGGAATCTGAACTGCCTCTGGAGCTGCATTTCCAGTTTTGCAAAGATTTGTAAGTTCAGGACAGGCGCTCTTAATTCCTCTGAATTTGGGTTGTAACATAATTGTCATTGTAATGTGATCTACCTGTCCAAGTGCATCATCCTTATTTGCTTCATTCCCTCTGAGTGCTTAGTTTTATTTTAACTTAGGGATGAAAGCCTGTATTAAAAAAATTCTTATCAGTCTCTGAATATCAGTTTCTATTTTGGTCAAATTTCTGACAATAAGTTGCTAAATCCTTTCAAATATCTTATCAGATTTCAGCTGGGAAAAACAGTAAGTATACTTGGCAGTATTGAACAACTCCATTAATCTTTAATGTAGCAGTTTCCCAGGAAATCTCTCAGAGTATTGGTAGCTCTGGAAGGGGCTCACTCCCTCGCTTTAAATGTACACTATGGGGGTGTCTGTAAAGCCATGATCTAATAGACTTTTCTTTTAGGTCCCTCTTATAACTTAATTTTTTTATTAGCCTTTTGGAACAAAACTTTCAAGAAGTTTATTTTGGAATTTTGAAGTCTTTGCTTTCAAGTGGAATTTTTAAATGATCTTATCTAATTGGAACATTCCTTCTAATGGTCAATGTAATTCCCCTGAAGCTGGTGGCAGTTTGGTGGGACCCTAAGCAGCAAATGGAGTGCAACCCATTTGCTGAACCACATTTCTGTCTGACCATCTCTGACCACAAAATGGAGTGCAACTGCGTTTTTCTCCAACCATAATTTGGGTCCCCCAACTTGATGATTATCAAGCCTAGCTCTCAAGACCAAAACAAGGTTAGTAAAAGTTTGCTGTTCTTTGTAAGTATTTATGGCTTCTAGAACCTTAATTTTTGAGCAATTGTGCCAGAAGGTGACAAGGCTGGCTCTTCAAAGATTAAAGATTTCCCTGTTCCATGGCTCTTATACCTAGTGCAAAAAAGACAAGTTTTAGAAGCTCAAAGAACCCCAAAGTGACCACTGTAATTTTAAATTATCCCAGTTATCTTGCCATCCATTGACAGTTATCCCCATTTTGTTAAGCTCCTACTAGTGTCAGCATGAAGCCATCAGAGTTCCAAGGGGAGGCTGCCTGTTTGGGATTTTGTTGGCTCTTGGAAGCCTGACTTCCATTTACATTTTTGTTTCATTTTACTATAAACTCTGAACAAATTTCTAGGGACAGTGTAGTGGGTCAGAAATGAGCTGTTTGTGAGTGTCACTCCCTAAAAAGGTCTTGAACACCCTCTTACATGCCTTGGTTCCTTCCGCCGCCAGTCTCAAACTGCTGGGGGCACTCAGAGCATTGGACGACATATCCTTATGTGCGCATCCCCGGACAAACATTTAATTAATTAATGTGAATGATCACAATGGAGTTTCCCGTAGGACCACAACAGGTTACAAGTATTTATCCTCTGGCACTTCCACTAGGTTCTCAGTCACCTGAGAACACCTTTTGGCTGGAAGGAGCTGGTGTCCCTTGTCTTCAGAGCTGAACAAGTTCAGACTCTCATTTCTCTATCAAACAATTTGTCGATACTTTATAGACACAATTCTTTCCAATTTAAAGCCAAATTAAAATAAATCAGCCTGCCCCATTCATTCCAAAGTTATGCCTAGGCACCCCGGATTAGGACATTCTACTTAGGTTTCTCTTACCTAGGAAACGTACTGGTACTCTCCGTAAGTCACCTAGTCTTAAGGCTTGAAACAGTCATATAATATTCTGGACCACTGACTTAAAATAAGGAGGTACACATTTCAGGAGAACTTACTGGGTTCACCCAAAGAATGCAGTACACCTGGGGTGGGGGGCAATAGAATGTGCCCCTGTTGGCCCCACAATCCCGTTCAACGTAGATTTCATGTGGTCTCATGTGAGTCTTTCTGAAATCCTGCCAAATACATCAAGAAATGTCATATCAAGAATTGCCATAATCAATTTATAAATGAAATCGAGGTGAGTTTGTTATATGAGCCAGTTTTGAGGACTATAACCCAAGAAAGCGAACTTCCCCAAGGAAGGAAGCACTCTGAAGAAGTGAGGTGTACATGACGGTCATATACCATCTTGGAACAAGGAACATACATCACATATGACAGGAATATCCCTTTCACTACAGTCACAGGATCCTTCGTTAGCACAGTAGGTCAGTCGTCATGAGATGAGCCCAGTATGTCAGTAATGAATCCTTAGTTTCCTTGAAGAAATGCTGATGTGGGGAAGATATCTTTAAGGGTGTCATTCTCGGCTGTGGGTCACTGTAAATGTCTACAGTAGTTGTACAACACATGCTCCTCAGGTCACGTCAGACCTTTCTGGAAAAACAAGGTCAGGCCAAATTGGTTTTAAACCAAATGGCTTCCTCACACTCCTCAATATGCTAACTTTTCTTATTTTTTTCATTTCTTCATTATCACCAATGTTGGTGAGTTTGGCAAAACCCCTGAAGTGTCCTGGCTAGTGGGTGTTACAGCCATGGAGCCCACTCTCCCCTCTACGCCCAGGGATCTGGCGAGACAAGTCGTGACATTGTGCATTGACCTGGGGTGCTTAGTGCCCCTCCTGGTCCCCACACTGTCTGCCTTGGTTATGGTGGTGGGGCTGGTGTTGAGGAAGATCAGTCGCTCTTGGAGTCATGACAGGATTCTCAGGCAACAGGCCGAAATGTCCCTGGATCCCTGTTGGGGGCGGGCCGCTGTGGCTGGAGAGGGCGTGACCATGTGATTTGGGTGTTCAAGCCACTGGGCTTTATCAGAATCCACGCATCTGTCCCCATCTGGGCTCTGAAGATACCATTCTTTCCAGACAAATCCTTTCACATGAGGAAGTCATCGAGGCTGTGAATATATCTCGTGCTGAAATTTTGCGAAATGTCATACTGGACTCAGGGTCTGGCTTTCAGGAACCTTGGCCCTGTGGTAACGAGAGAAAAGAGATGCTTTGAAGGCATTGATAGAAGCCCTTCCCATGGCCTGGTCCTGAACTGGGATGTCAGAGGCGAGGCTCATCCATTGATGCAGGCCCTCCAGAGCAGCGGGAAGAGGACAGCCTGCCCCGTGACCTGGTGATGCTCATTCCTACCCTCACCTAACCTAACCTGTCTTGATAGCCCCTGGCCCCAGACTTGCCTGCATTCAGCACCTCATCCTAGGCAGCTGCAGAGACCACCTATGAGCCAGATTGGCCGCCAAGTGCCTCAGACCACCAGCATCTCATTCCTACCATGACATGGTCACTTCTGCCCCCATAACCAGCAGGGCAGGTATGGGATGCCAGTTCCACTGTTGAGGCCTTCTTGTGGAAGTTCTTTTCACCTACTGCTGTGCAAGTCCTGGTTGGATCTAGGAAACAAAACCCCTGCAGGCATTTCAGGCAGGAATGATACCACCCAGGAGACGAAACCATATAAAATCATGAAGGGAGCTGGGGGAGTGTGGTCAAGAGGAACCATCGCTGGCTTCCCCAGTCGTCCAGCTTGGGGTTCCGGGGAAGCACATGATGTTTGCTGCTGCAGGAGGCTGCTCAAACCCGCCTGCACCTCGCCAAGGTCCCCTGGCAGGCCACTCTCTTGAAATCTCAAGGAAACGCCCCAATTCTCTTTGTGGCGTGGCTCAGTGTGCCTGTGTGGGGTGTGTGCAGGCCCACCTGTGTGATGGGTCCATGAGGACGAGGACATGTGGGCAGGGCCACCGTCAACGGCCGGCTCACAAGGGCCGGGGGTGTGGTAGCTGGGAGAGTGCTCCCTGCTCACCTCTCTGCCCTGGGTGGTCCTGGGGGCCCTCGGCCACCCCTTCTCCACTCATTTCCCTGGCCAACCCATCTCCTTGCCCATGCCCTGCTCCACCTTATACTGGACTCTTGTGAGCTTCTCCTTTGTCCCTGTTGTGTCCAGGTCCCAAGACGTATTTGGGTCTATTTGTGATCATGGTTGTGGGCTATTGTCAAAGACCCCAACTCTCCTAAAACACTGGAAATGAAGAACACAGAAACGGGAAGAGCAAAGGCTGAGTATTCGGAGTGGCAGGAACCAGGGAGTTGGGGCAGGAGGGAGCATGGGAGCTTTTGTAGTGTTGTTACATTTATTTATGTTAATTGTTACTATTTGAATATCTATTATATCCATACATGTGTCTATAATGTGTACATGTAGTATATATTACATAATATATAGATTGAAATGTTAACATGATTTCTATGTATTGAAAGCTTCTTTATAGGAAAAAGGGGGACTCGGGGGCATCAGATGGGGTCTGGGGAAGTGGGGTGTCCCGTGATTGCTTGGGGAGCGCATTTGGCTTTCTCCTATCAGTCCTAAGCTGGAAGTGGGGACAAACATTAGGGAAGCCGTCAGTTACTGATCAAGGCCTGGAGGTTTGGGGTGACCATACGGGGTGGTTGTTCACTGCCTGGGCTGTCTCTGGAGATAGAGGTCTGACTCCCTGCAGGTCTGAGCTCAGAGAGCAGGCTGCTGCCCCAGCTGTCCACGCAGTAAGGGGTCAGCGTCCTGGGCTGCCACTGCAGGTTGTGGTCTGGGCTCTGTGTTCATGTGTAGTCTGGCTGTTGTTTGTGTGTTCAGTTTCTCACCACAGTCCCTAAGCCAGCGTCTTCTGAATGTGAATCTGTGAGGATCAACCAGCAGCATAAATCTCCAGTGGGTCCTATCCCCTCCTGGAGAGACCCCTGAAGACACTGTGTGCACTTGTGGGGGTGTGGGGTGGGCAGCGAGTGCATACATTTAAAGTGACCCCCAGGCAACACACCCAGTCTGTGGCCAGGGGGATAACCCCGGCTGTGGCCATGGTCCTCATCAGCACCCAGAAACTGGACCCTGTCCTGGCCGAGAGGGAGTTGAGGGGATTTTGAGTAAGAAGGGAAACAAAGACTTATCTTGTGCTAATAAATACGTACAAAAATTGCGGCCCCTCCTGTGCAATTGAGATCTTCCCAGCTTTCTGTTGTGACCCTGGTGTGCTGGGAATGCACGTCCCACCCTGAGTCACAGGCTCTCTTTCCTCAACAGGTACAAAGCGACATGCTGCGTTCTGACCCAGTTTCTCGGCCTTGCCCGCTGTCCTTGGATCTCAGAACAGCCTCTGACAAGTTGGGACTTTTGGGCTGAGCGGGTGTGGTCAAGACAGGTAGAAGGAATCCTCTGGTGTCCAGCCTGCATAGGC
This sequence comes from Dicerorhinus sumatrensis harrissoni, assembly GCA_014189135.1. Lineage (NCBI taxonomy): Eukaryota > Metazoa > Chordata > Mammalia > Perissodactyla > Rhinocerotidae > Dicerorhinus > Dicerorhinus sumatrensis. The sequence continues at coordinate 47,113,002 of JABWHU010000168.1, forward strand.
ATTGCTGGGACCTGCCCCACGGGGGCTTTACTGGGAGAGCCATGGCCCAGGCCTTCCAGTACCTTCCATGTTCACCAGAGTCATCCCTGGAGGTGTGGGGGTGAGTAGTAGCCTGGGGGTCCATCACACTTCACCCTCACGTCCACCTGGAAGCAACACAGGAATCGTCTCCTTCTAACTCCACAATGCCTAGGGTGAGAGAACATTCTAGAAACACTGAAGGAGCTCGGATAAGGGGTGACCTGTCCCTAGTGTCCACCCCTGATAGCTGGAGTGGGTTGTCTTCCAGAAGGGGAGGCCTGATGTGGTCTGCTCAGATGATTGCTCTGGAATCAGCTCTGACAGTCCTGGCCCTCAGCCTCTGTCCAGGTGGATCCTTGGGACTCATCCCTCAGGCTGTTGGTGCCCCGGGTCCCCTGGCTGTGCTGACGTCCTGCACCTGCCCCAGCACCCTGCCATCGGGCAGAATCTGACCTCCTGGCTCCCTGGCTGTGGGTGGTCTGCTTGGCAGGAGGACCGGCCAGCCTGCAGGAGGCCAGAAAGAGGTGGTGCGGAGGCTGAGACACCACCTTGCTGTCTCCATGCTGGTTGAGGGCCACCCGGAACTTGCCGCCCCCCTCAGCAGACGGCCCGCTCCTCTCAAGGGGCCTGGACCTGGCCTCCCTCCCAGGTCTCAGCCTGCCCCTCCTCTCCTCTTTCTCGGTCGGCGGAGGGCTTGCTCCTGTAGGGGAGGACGTTTCCCTGCTTCCATGATAGGCCCTCTTCCTGGAAAAGTATTGGTTTTAATGTCAGAGGCAGTTAGCTTGACTACACGTCCATCTACCGTGTGGTTCACCCCAGCTAAAATCTTCACAGGTGTTTCAACCTCCCAGTCAGTGTTTTTCGATGGCCCCTTTGGAGTTTCCCCTACACATGCACAGTTGAGGGATCAGCCCTGGACTGAGTAGAGATTCCATGCAGATTTTGGGGTTCCCCTTTGGTGTCCCTCCTCTTATGGACATCTCCCCTTCATTTCCAGCTGCTCTTGAAATACAGCCGTGAATCCCATGACCTGAGCCCTCTGGCCAGGATGGTGCCGTGTCTGCTGTGTTCCCCTTGCACATGTGGCGTGGCTTGGGAGGCACCTGCAGATGGACATTTTGAGGGCTGATCTTCTCCAGTGTCTGCTTGCTTTGACCATTCTCCAGCGTGTTCAAACTATTGTTTTGAGCAGTTTTACTGAGTTTATGATTGCTGCTGCAAGGGTTCATCTGGTACAAGCTGGTCACCCACTATGGGAATTGGACCTACCTTTGATACCAAGCAAGGGCTCGATCTGCTTGCCGAAAGATAGAAAGCCAAGAATGTGGTGTTAGAGAAAGAACTTTGAAAAGCGATAAGCTAGCATATGGGAAGATGATGGAGTATTGTCCTGAGAAAAACCCATCTTAAAGGGAACTGATTTGGAAATGACTCATGTAAGGGAAACAGGGCTGGGGTGGGGTCAGAAATGTCAGGTAATGGAAGAGCACAGACTGTTGATGCCTCTCCATAGCAGACCTGCTGCATGCAACATTCCCGAGGGATCTAAGAAAACCTATGGTACTTCTTTATCTGGGACAGAAGGAACAGTTTGGGTAGAGGACACAAATTTTCTGGTAACAAGTTATTCTTTCTCCTGGTTACAGACTAGTTGGCCTACATGCAGTTCTAAGCATTTCCCCAAAGTGCATTGTGAGAATAAGATGGGGCGGGGAGCACGTGGACTTGGGGGTGAAGTTCCAAGAGTCCTTTGCACAGGGGTGACTGTCTTTCATATTTATTATGACGTGTGAGCTTAAAATCAGTCATTTTAGCTTCTCAATGCTCCTGCGAGATGCTGAGTCAGGCGGAGGGCTGTCAGCAAGTTCCTCCTCCTTTATCAGCCGTCCTCCTGCTGTTCTGCAAGGCAAGCTCAGAAACTTTGGTTGCTTTGTTTCCCATGTTAACCTTGTGGGTACAGGCCCAGGTTCATCCTAATCCAGGGAAATTTGAACTCCTTTGTCCTCGGTCTCAGTTCTCTCCTGTGGCTTTCCATTTTCATTTCCCTTGTAACGAGTGTGGTTCAGCATCCTTTTCCTACGTTTAATGGCTCTTTGGATATCTCTTGTGAGGCATCTGTTCAAGTCTCTGGCCTATTTCTCTACTGTATTATGTGATGTTTCTAATCGACTTGGAGGAGTTCTCTGCATATTCTGGACATGTTGTCAGTTGTTTGTTTAGGAAATATTGTGAAAGACACTAAATGGACCGAAGACGACTTGTTCTGTCTTCAGTGGGAGGCAAGGCACTGTCTTGCACCCCCTTCCAGGTTACCCGACTCAGTGGGGACTCCGCACTCTCCATTGTCTTTGAGCTCTTTTACAACTCTGTAAGTTGTAGAGAATCCGAAGGCCATGTGAATTCTCTTCTCTGAAAGGATGGTTAATTCTTTCCCATCTCCCGTGGAGAAAGCCAGGTGCATTCAAATATGCATTTGTTGATAAACTCTTTTTAGCATTCTTGATTCCACTATATCAGTGAGGGACTTTCAATTCTAGTTTGAACTGGTTATAACACCTTAATCGATGAGTTTAATAAAGTCTATGAAATGTGTTCATCATCTGTCATATGAGAGTCGTGATCACCATGCTAAAACCTGTCCTTTAACATGTCTCAAATGTCTCCTCCCCATGGCTCCACTTATCCTGGGATGAGGAAGAAGTTCTGTGACCAGAGTGGGGTCAGGAGACCAGGTGTTGAGGAGCAGACCTGAGGGAGGCCGGCCACCCCGTTCCTCCAGGGCTCTGGGTCAGGGCGCTCCCCCAGGACAGCTTTCCTCAGCCCCTTCTGTTGTGTGGCCTCGCAGCCCAACACTTTCCCCTCATAGCACTTATCACAGCATCCTTACGTCACTGTGTGCTCACGTACTTCACGTCTGGGGTGACAGACGCAGGTGGCTACTGAGTCAGAGAGGCTGGCACAGACACAGGCCGGGGGAGGGTGGGTGCATTCTGCTGGGTGCATTAGGGACGACTGACAGAGGAGGAGGCGTGGAGCTCAGAGCTAAGAGAAGGATGTGTTGGATGTGCTGAGTGTGTAGAGGGAAGGAGCACTAAGAGAAGGGAACAACATGGGCAAATGTTGGGGGTAGGGGCAGCGTGAGGTACTCAGGGTGTCAACACCCTGACACGGGGTATTGGCATTGTGCACTGGGACAGGGCATTGTGTCCGTGTGTTCCTGTACCTAACTCCCCTGTTTTGGGTTGAATTTTGTCCCACAGATTCAAATCTTGAAGTGGTGATCCCCAGGATCTGAGATTGTGGCCGTATTTGGAGATAGGGTCTTTCAAGAGGTAATAAGTTAAAATGGGGTCAGTAGGCTGGGCCCTAATCTAGTGTGACTGGTGTGCTATAAGAAAAGGGATCAGGGCACAGACACTCGCAGAGGGAGGGTGGGGCGAGGACACGGGCAGAAGAGGCCGTCTGCACAGCCAGGAGAGAGGCCTCAGCAGAACCCCTCTCTGCTGACCCTGCTCTGGGACGTGCAGCCTCTAGACATGTGAGAGAACAAATGTCTGTTGTTCAGGCCGCCCAGGCTGGTCGTTGCAGTAGCCGTGCTGACTCATACACACCCAGCACGGGGGTCTTGCTTCTGGCCAGGGCCAGTGCTGGAAGTTCCTCCTGCCCCCGGGCCTCAGGCTGGCCCTGCTCCCCACCAGGTCCCGTCAGCCACCTCGCCTCTCGTCATTCCCCTGTTTCTGGGCCGCCTTCCTCACCCACGGAAGCTGGAGGAGAGCTGAGGGCAGGAGGGGCTGGATGGCTGGACGGTTCTGGAGCTGGGAGGGTGTGGAGGGAGCCCCTGATGCGTGACTAGGCCAGGCTGTGGATTTCACGAGGTGCATCAACAGAGTGAGGTGTGGAATTTTTAAGGATGTTTTATTGTTGTTTAAAATAAAAGAAACAGTAAAGAATAACAGGGTCCAGAAAGTTAAAAAGAAGGGAAAATGCTACCCAAGCTACGACTGTGTCCTTTCCTTTCAGCAATATCTCTGCGCATTGTCCCCCTGTAGTTGCTGGGGTGTCCGCCTCTCCTTCCTGTGCACATCCCTGTCCTTACCATCTAGAGATGGCGACTTGACATTCGCTCAGAGACGTGAGGGGGGAATCGGTTCTGGGGCTGGCCAGGCCGGGGGTCTAAGCTTGGTCTCCCTGGCCAGCTCCCCAAGGCAATGGGTTCTCTCCTTGTTGATCTCTCTCACCCGTGGGGCATGGTGTTACCAGAGTTCCTGTGGACCGTGACTCAGGCCCTGTCAGCAGCAGGTTGGGGTGACTGTACCTGGGGCCCTGCTCTCCTGGCACCCCTCCACCTCTGTCCACCAAGGCCACATCCTGTCCGCTTGGGGACCTGGTCAGCAGGCCCTCTCCGGGAGGCCCATCTGGCTGGATGCTCACCCCTCCCCTTGTGGTGCTGCCCCCATACACCCTGGCTCCTGCAGCGGCCATGGCCCAGGCCCCCCTCTGAGCAGTCTCCCTGGGTGGAGACGATCCAAGTGACAGTTAGGGGCATGTCTAGAAGCTTCCCTGTTGGTGGATGATGCCCCTGTGTCCTCCTGGCCTTGGCAGCAGATGTTCCTACTCAAGGATCTGAAACCATGCGTCTCCTCTCTGGAAGCCTGTGTCCTCGACCCCCGGCATCGATGCAGGTTGCGTGAAGACCCGTCCATGCCCAGATGGACATGGGCACATCGGCCCTCCACCTCCTCCAGGGTGACCGCACATGCGGACCCCGAGGACGTCCTGGTGAGGGATGCTCGGCCCTGATGGCTCAGCGTCCACATGGCCCTGGCGACTCAGCGTCCACATGGCCCTGGCGTTTCTTGGTGGCTGCTGTGGAGGGACCGGTGGGTGTCCATCAGCTCAGCTCAGGGTTACATCTGCCGTCCACTTGGTTTTCCAACGGGGGTCAGGGGTCAGGATACAGCCTGTGGTGGCTGCGAGGTCAGAAGGCACACTGCAGGCCAAAGGGGGCAGTGAGGTCCAAGTCTGGTGAGGTCAGAAGGCAGAGGAGCAGGTCTGGGTGGCAGGCTGAGCAGCAAGAACAGATGGACCAGATCCTGTCCAAAGTCTGGACCAGCCCTGGACGCCCGCCCAGGAAGAGTGGCCCTAGGCCCCCTGCCCGATCATGTTCCTGTAGTCCGGCACGATGGTCCGCTTCAGCTCCACCACCGAGGAGAAGATCCACTTCACCTGCAGTGGGCGGGTGAGGGGGTGAGCATGGCCTGGACCCCAACACCAGCCTCCTGCCAGGGCCTGCCCTCCCTGCACCCGGGGCCGCCTGACAGTGGGGGGTCCATGTGGGGATGACATGGGGACTGGCTGGGGACAGTGAGGGGACAGACAGGACACTGAGAAGATAGGGTAGATGGGACAGAGTTGGGCAATCAAGGGACAGTAAAGGCACAGGAAAGGAACAGGATGGCGACAGCGAGGGTACACGAGGGGACAGCGAGGACACAGTGAGGGGACAGTGATTTGATAATGATAGGACACTGAGGTGACAGCAAGTGGACAGTGAGGGGACAGCAAGGAGACAGTGTGGGCACAGCAATGGGACAATGAGTGGACATTGAAGGGACAGTGAGGAGACAGTTATGGGACAGTAATGAGACAGTGGACAGCAAGGGGACACTGGGGATGGTGATGGGACAGTGTGGAGACAGTTAGAGGACAGCAATGGGACAGTGTGGGTACAGTATGAGGACAGTGAGGGGACAGTGAAGGGGCAACAAGGGGACAGTGTGGGAGAGTGTGGAAACATGCTGGGGACAGTGAGGGGACATGGTAAGGAGAGTGTGGGGACATCATGGTGACAGCGAGGGGATGACGTGGGGAGGGCCTGGCCCACCTTGAAGAGGGTGACGGTGGCGCTGTAGCACACACTGAGCAGGAAGAGCGTGATGAAGATGGAGATGGTGGTCCACAGCCCGTCCAGATCCCCGTCCTGTGTCTCAGCACAGCTCTGGTCCAGGACCATCTCTGGACAGGGAGGGGATGGTCAGTGCTGTGCCTGCCTGAGGGGGCCTGGCGCAGGGTCGGTGGTGATGTGGGGAGTGATTCTGTCTGGGGCAGGGTGGGCAGGGCAGGTGGAAGCCCCCGACTGGGCTGGGGTGGACCAGCAGGGCCCTCAGGTCAGTCTCTGGGCACTGGCCTCAGCTCCCCCATTCCTCCAACTGGGACCCCAGGACTCGGCTGATCCCCCGACCCAGCTCTCAGCCTGGCTAGTGGGTGACAGCCCTGTCTCCTGTGCTGCCCTGTGCTGTGGCCCTCTGGGGAGAAGGTGCCCTGACCCATGGAGGCTCAGGCCCCACCTCGTCTCTCCAGGGGACCAGGCCCAGAGGGCAGAGGGTCAGCAGAGCCTGTCCACAGTGGGGACCCTGTCCCAGGGAAGGGCCGAGATAGGGTTGGATGTGTCCCTAGTGCATGAGTGGTGGGAGTGCTGGGCACAAGCTGGGTGTGGGGGGATTTCTGTGTGTCAGGGTGGGGATGTATGTGCCCTGGGGAAGAGGAGGGCTGATTGTCAGAGTTGGGCAGTGTGGTCAGTGTGAGGACAAGGCCTGAGCAGCTCACGGGGCGTTGGAGGCTGTGGAGACCCTCTGATGTTTATGGTGAGTGGTCAGGAGACTGGGATCCAAGCTCTGTTGGGAATGTGCAGGCTGCCCTTGTGTGAGCCCCAGTGTGTAAGGCCTACATGTGTGCGAGTGTGTGCGTGTGCTCACGTGCGTGTGTGTGGATGTGGTGTGTTGGCTGGCACTGCTCAGTGAGAGGGACTTGTTTTCAGTGGGTGTGGGCTCAGTGTCTACATGGGAGTCCTGGATGGTCCCTGCCCTGGGCACTCAGGGCCACCTGCCTCTGCCCCTTTGGGGCCTGGGAGTGAGTGTCCCCACAAGTGGAAAGTCTTGGCCCCAGGTAGGACAAGGCCAGAAGCTCCACCTCACCTGAGGGAGGGTGGTGGCCTGATATCAGTGTGCCCCAGGGCAAAGGAGAGCCTGTCCCCTCACCATGGGCCAGGGAAGTGTCCTGTGAGGGCCAGAGCCACCAGGCGGACCTCTCAAGTGACCCAGTGGACAGGGAACTCTGGGGGACAAGGACGGGCCACTGTCCCACAGCTTGGGCTCCTACAGAGGAGGGACAGCCTGTGCACGCATTTCCCTGAGGGACTCCGGAGGGGCCTCTCCTGTTCCCTGGGCATACTCCATCTCCGAGCAGCTGCTGCTGGAGGGGGGCCCAGAGGAGCTGCCGCCTCTGGTGAAGCCCCCTCCCCTCCTCGGGCAGCCCCTCCAGCCATCCTGGGTGGCCTGCACAGCCCAGAGCTCTGGGTCCTGCCTCAGTGGGGCCGTCTCTCTCCCCTAATGGTGACAACTGTGGTCTCAGAGCTTGGCTGCCCTGCCGCCTGCAGTGCGCCTGAGCTCTGCCTCAGAAAGAACCATGACAGCGTTGCAGGGTCCCAGGGCCATGCTGGGTGCTTTATTTCATGCTGGTGCCCGGGGCTTATGTACAAAGGGGTGAGGGCTCCTCATGGGACCCTGAGAGCCTGTAGGGAGGGAGGGAGGGCTCTCAGGAGCGCCGGGCGAGTGGCTCATTTACCCGGAGACTTGGTGACGGATATCTGGGTGTAGTGATTGTGGAGAGCCTCGTGCATCACCTCACACGCGAACCTCACTCCCTGATTCCATCTGTTCGTCTCCACCGAGAGCTTGCTGTACAGGAAGTAGGACCCGTCGCCGTCCTTCTGGGGTGGGGTGGTGCTGTACTTCTCCGCCAACTCTGGCCGCCCATTGCTCTGCCACTCAACGTTGATGTCAGGTGGGTAGAAGTCTTTGACCAGGCAAGTCACGCTGACCCTGTTTCTGGACAGCTCAGCATAGCTTGGGGGCAGGACGTACACCTGTGGCTCCTTGGCCTGCCCTGTGGGAACAGGGGTCAGTACAGGTGGTTACTCCCTGGGGGGCTGCCCAGGACCCTCCCCCTCCCCATCTGTCCTGCTTCTACCTTTGGCTTTAGAGATGGTCCTCTCAATGGGGGCTGGGAGGGCTCCGTTGTTGACCTTACACCTGAACTCCCTTCCCTTGAGCCAGTCCTGGTGCCGGACGGGGAGGACGCTGACCACACGGTAGGTGCTGTTGAACTGCTCCTCCTTCGGCTTTGACTTGGCTGTGTTTACCTCTTCATTGTCCACGTACCAGGTGAACTGGACATCGGGGTTGTCCTGGCTCACGTCTACCACCACGCACGTGACCTCGGGCGTTTGAGAGATCGTGAGGGTGTCTTTGGCTTTTGGGGGGAAGATGAAGACCGAAGGCCCTCCAGGGAGTTCTGGAGCTAGCGGGGAGACATGGGGGAGTGGTCAGCACCTGGACTGGCCTCCTTTTGGGGACTTTACCCCCTTGGGCCACGCCTGTCCTCGGGCCTCCTCCCAGGGGTGGAGGGCGAGGCTGGGCTGACTCACCTGGGCATTTGGGACACTCGGGGCAGTCATGCTTTCCATTTGGTCTGGGATCTGCAGAGAGAGCAGACTAGGAGTTACTGGGGCTGGAGGGAGACCGCCTTCGGGTGAACTGAGGTCAGGGCAAGGTTTTGGCAGCTCTGGGCCCAGCGCTCACCTCTGTGGGCCCAGGGGCTGGGTTAACCCAGGCTGCCCCCACCCTGGGCATGGCGGAAACGCCCAGAGGACCCCTCTCTGAGCTTGGAAGGCCTCCCCTGCTGCCCTGGGGTCAAGATAGGAGGGATGACCCCGGGCCTGTGTCTCAGGGAACACCCCCCGTGCAGCCCCTCCTCTCACCGACTGTCTTGTCCACCTTGGTGCTGCTGGCCTGGTGGGCTACGTTGCAGGTGTAGGTCTTGCTTGGCCAGCTGCTGGCAGGCACGGTCACCATGCTGCTGAGGGAGTAGAGCCCCGAGGACTGCAGGACGGATGGGAAGGTGTGCACGCCACTGGTCAGGGCGCCTGAGTTCCAGGAGACGGTCACCGGCTCTGGGAAGTAGCCAGAGACCAGGCAGGCCAGCGCCACCGTGGAGTCAGATGTTGTCCCACAGCCGGGGGCCAGAGGGAAGACCTTTGGGGCTGTGGTGGAGACTGCAAGAGAGGAGGCTGTGTGACCACAAGGGCCTCACCCTCAGAGGGTCCTGGCAGAGTGTTAGGTGCCCAGGCCTGGGGCAATGCTGAGCCCAGTGCCATGCGCTTCCAGAGAGTCTGCAGACTAGATGCCCCATGTGGCTCCCTGTGCCACAGGCTTGGTGCCTCTGTAGCCACAGACTCTGGATTGGTCACTAGGTCAGCGCTGTATGACCACCTGGATTAGAGACCCCCTGGGCCTCTGCCCCCGTCCCTCCTTAAGCCTCCTGTGGGTGCCCCAC
>JABWHU010000168.1:47133625-47148512 GCA_014189135.1 Dicerorhinus sumatrensis harrissoni
CAACAAAACAAAAAGACAACCTAACAATTGGAAGAATATATTCGCAAACCATATATCTGAGAAGGGGTTAATCTCCAAAATGTCTAAAGAACTCTACATCTCAACAACAAAAAAACTAACAACCCAACTAAAAAATGGGCAGAAGACCTGAACAGACATTTCTCCAAAGAAGATATACAGATGGCCAACAGGCATGTGAAAAGATGTTCAACATCACTAATTACCAGGGAAATGCAAGTCCAAACTACAATGAGATATCACCTCACGCCCGTCAGAATGGCTATGATAAACAAGATGGGAAACAGCAAGTGTTGGAGAGGATGTGGGGAGAAGGGAACACTCATACACTGCTGGTGGGAGTGCAAACTGGTGCAGCCACTGTGGAAAACAGTATGGAAATCCCTCAAAAAATTAAAAATAGAAGTACCATATGATCCAGCTATCCCACTGCTGGGTATTTATCAAAAGAACATGAAAACACCAATGCATAAAGATAACTGCACCCCGGTGTTCATTGCAGCAGTATTCACAATAGCCAAGATTTGGAAGCAACCTAAGTGCCCATGAAGGGAGGAATGGATAAAGAAGATGTGGTATATATACACAATGGAATATTACTCAGTCATAAGAAACAATGAAATCCAGCCATTTGTGACAACATGGATGGAACTTGAGGGTATTATGTTAAGCAAAACAAGTCAAAGGGAGAAACTCAAACACTGTGATGTCAATCATAAGTAGAAGATAAAAACAGCAAACAAACACATAGAGACAGAGAGTGGATTGGTGGTTACCAGAGGGGAAGTGGGGAGGGAGGAGGGTGAAAGGGATGACTAGGCACGTGTGTGTGGTGATGGATTGTAATTAGTTTTTAGGTGGTGAACATTATGTAATCTATGCAGAAATAGAAGTATAATGATGTACACTTGAAATTTATATAATATCATAAACCAATGTTACCATAAAAAAAACCAAAGAAAGGAATATCTCTTTTATGACAGTCACAAGATTCTTTGCTAACACAGGAGGTCAGTGGGCACCTGATGAGCACAGTAGGTCAGTAACGAATCCTCAGTTTCTGGGAAGAAATGCTTATTTATAAAGAAAGACTGATATGGCGGTATATCATTAAGGGCACTATTCTCACCTTTGGGACACTGTACTGCTTACAGCAGATGTACAATGCATGCTCAACAGGCCACGTTAGACCTTTCTAGAAAATCAAGGTCACATTGAATTAGTTTTAAACCAAATGGCTTCTTTGTATACATTCATATATTAACTTTTCTTATTTCTTTCCATTTCTTTGTATATTTTGCCCCTTTTGATTGAAAATCTTTTGATAGAAATCATTAATGATCAAAATATTGTCCCTCGGTGCCAGGATGGTTGCTGCCTACACTGGGTACATCACGTCCCTCGGTGCTAAGTTTGTGTCTCATTGATTAGCCCAGTCATCCATCTTGGGGGGAAATATTCAGATGTGGTGCATGAGCATAGAGGTATATATTGACAGGGGAAGCATTTCATACATTATGTAATTTTTCAATAATTTTAGCTTGTCACACAAACATTGTACATGTGCTTTTACATGATTCTTTATAGAACAGATACTTTAACAGTCATGACAATTCAATACCTGAAATGGTTAGTTTAAAAATGATTTTTTAGTCATAGTCTTTGTCAGAGCAGGAAATTCATCTAGCTTGCAAGATTGATCGACCACCTGAAGTCTCTGAATAATCATTACTGTAGCCTGCATGCCAGTCTCACAACCCTGAGTGAATAAAACAGTGATTAGTTTGAATATCATGATTAATACAAGAATTTCAAGGAGTAACAGAAACAGGAATTGCAATCCAGATCTCAAAAGGTGACCAATACATCAAAGGAGCCATCCAAAGAAATCAAGACTCAGTGTAGGATTGTTTAAAGCATTCACTTACTTTTTCATGTGCTTCAGCAGAGATGACACATTGGAGGATTCATCAGGTATCAAAACACAGCATTCAATTTGAATGATGGAACATGTAGCACCTTGGGATGCAGATGGAATATCTAAGGCCCTTCTACTTTGAAGGACAGCCTTTCTCACTAAAGACATTTCAGTATTTCATAATGCTATTCCTGCCTGACTGTCATTAAAGGCTTGTTGAGCAAATTTAGTCAGAGCCTCTATGTGATATGATTTCTTCTAGCCCCAAGGAAGCACCAAATATAGCCAGTAGGTGGTTATACCAGTGGAATACTGAGTGAGTCCATCCTGCCTTAAGGAGAGGACGATTGACAACAGATGTTAGCTCAGTGTGAATCTTTCCCTTTTTCTAAGCAAAGCCCAGCTTGCAGTGTCCTAGCCATCTTGGCAGCAGCCAAGACAAGAGGTTTGTTCTTTATAACCACTGAGTTCCATTAGGAGCCACCCAATGAGTGCCTGGTCTTGGAGACCAGTCTGTTCCAAACCAATCACTTTCTTTAAGTATGATAGTATTCTGATATGACTTGGGGGATACCTGTCCCATCGGTGTGTCAAATCTACAAATCTCACTGTAATATCTGGTTTCTTTTGTTTATTTTCAAGTTATTGGGACTTTGGATGGTCTGAGTACTGGCAAAAGAGTAGCCGTGCCTATGCCATTTTTACTACAGGCTATTGGACATGTTTCAGGATCATAATTAGTAATGTCGGACAAAGTGGGAACACTGGAACTACATCTTTCCTTTACAACAAATTGCTTTAAGGCATTCTAATCCATGCCTTGGAAAAGAGAAACCCACCAAGGTAACCCAGATGTACTAGAAAGGGGAAGATGGCCACGCATCCAACAACTGGACTGATTTTTGTGTGTAGCAAAGAAATGTGTCCATTGTAAAAATAAATTGCCATCAGAGGCCCATTCAGATGTGGATTGAAAAAACAAACATGGTATCAGAAAAACCTTAAATGGCATTCTTGTGGTCAATTAAAAGCTTTTGTCATTATGTTGTAATTGATCTTATAGAGTTCAAGGGAAAGAAAGTAAAGTATAGGGGTAGGTAACAGTTGCAAGTGTTTAAATGAGGAGAGATATAAGGCTGGGAATACAGTCCTGGTCTGGAGTCTTGGGACAGGTTGGTGTGGAGGTATTTTTCTCGATCTGTTGAAGTAAGTGGCTGAAGCAGGAGCTGAAACTCACTCAGGTGAAAAAGCCCATATTTAAAAATGAGAAATGTTAATCCATGAGTCTATGCCTTTTAATTTTATAGTACATGAATTGGTTAAGAGTACCTGCCACGTTCCTTTCCAACTGGGTTGCAAAATGTCTTTCATCTGGTGTCTTTTCTAATAAAGAAAAACTCCATTTTGTAGCCCATGATCCTTAAGGTCTTTGTCTCTTTGAGGTTCATCTCCCGCTGTGAAAGGAATTAATTACAAACCTTCCATTTCTTTTAAGTGTCTGAATGAGACCTTGACAATAATGCAAGATATCTCCCTTGAGATAGTTGGTTCATATATTCCCTCATCTAATTGGATAAGTCATCCTGTTATTGTTTCAAAAGGAGACAGCCAATGTTTACCAAAGCATGTCAGCCTAAGATTTAGAAGCACTAGTGGAGAGCCAGGAGAGCTTAAATCCTCTTGAAAGCTTTGCCCATTGAGTTTTGACTGTGCTATTAATTAGAATGTTGCATTATTTGACCAAAAGTCAAAACAGATTTAATTATTTGTTTGATCCTGTGACATGAGTTCCTGGATCACTGTGTAACTTGGCAGAAATTCCTCAAAAATGATTTATCCTTGCCAGTAATAATTTACCTACTGCTAAAGCCATTCCTCATCTGCAAGGAAAATCCTCAACCCAATGTAAGAACACACAGACCATTACTAAGATACTTATATCCTTGAGATGGTGGTATATGAAGAAAGTCCAATAGCCATACCTACCCTTAAGAAGACGAAAGAGGCTTTGTGATCCATGAAATGGTTTCCCTGGATTATTCTTTGTGCATATAGCACAACAAGCATAGGCTGTGTGAGCCACTATGGGAGAAAGTTTCCCAAAGTATTGTTTTCCCCATGAAATCATATTTTCAAGTGTCCAATGGCTAGCTGATATATATGCTGGAGCAGTGCTCCAATAGGCACTATTGGTTTTTTATTGGGCCTGAAGCACATCTGCATGGTGGTCTCAAAATTTCCCTCTTTGCCATATTTTTTTCTCTCCATGGTGATTTCTTAGAGCTGTCAAAGGAAATCTTTTACTGAGTTAGCAGAGTTAATAGAAATTAGTGGGCATTCTTGAGGCTGGACAGGATATCCAGCAGGTAATGTCCCTGCTCATCCTCTAAGTAAGACTCATCTGTAAACCAAATGAGATAACAAAATGTAGTCACAGTTGTTTTCCTCCTGTCATGCTGGAAGCAAGGCAGCAGGGTTAAGATAATGACTAGAATAATAAGATGATAGCATTATACCAGGACATAGTAGAAATATGTTTCTAAAATTTCATATAATTTGTAAAACAACTATATAAATAACATATATGCATTCAGGGATATTCATAAAGGAGTCTTAGCATCACTTATTTATGTAAGTTAACATACCAAACAGGCTTAGTTAGTTTAGTACCTCCCTCTTTATAGGAAGAGAAACAAGGTCTTTGAGAAGTCTCTAGGGCCCACTAGAAATTCTTGAAGTTATTTTCAGGTCAAAAGAAAGTCTTTATTTAGGATTTTAATTTTGGGGAAGCTTGTCAAAAATATCAAATGGTTTTAAAACTGTTGTCAAATAGGATCATAGTTCACTATGAAACAATGCTTAGTTACCCATTTAACCATGGTAACAATTAAGGATTTTCAGGCAAATACAGAAAATTAAATACCTGTAAGAAAATCCTTAGCTCCTGTGATTAAAGACCTGATAGAAACAATACAGGAAACTTATATTGAAAAGACATAATATCTTTACCTTCTGGTAGACTACTCAAGTGTAAAGAAAAACTGTTCATAATCTCTTTATCAAGAGCAGACTAAAAGTCCCAGAATATTATCCTCGTATGTTAAAGGGAACCAAATTCTAATTTTTGCACCAGCTTACTTTTGATATTAAAACTTATTCACTTAATTAAATTCATTTTAATCTTAGCCAAGATGACCATGCACAAAACTCTTTCCTCAGAGTTCCTTTTCCACAAACTTTCTCTAACTTTGTTTTTACATTCCGAATTTGTCCCATGCCTTCTCTCCTCCTTCCTAGTACTTTAGGACAAATTTATCTTTCTTAACAAAAGAAACAAGAATGTCTCCATTACTTATACCTCCTTTACTGAAACTTACATCTTTCTTTCCTTAATTTTTTATATTGGCATTCTGTATATCAGGAGACCTACAAGAACTGTCTAGAAACATGTGCTTTCTCATAGAAAACTTCTCAGTGTGGCAGAAACATGTTTATGAATAAACCCAAGTATTTTTCTAGTTTCTCTGTAGTAAGAATACAAAAGTAGATAAATTTATGTTTAGTAATTAATGTTTAACATTTTATCTTATGTGACACTGACCTATATAATCAATAATTTTTATCATTTAGTTTAGCAAAACTCTAAAGTTTCAATATACTGGAAGGTTCTGAAGTTATTTTGGGTACATATACCATAACACATAATTATTGTTAGAAAGTTCACTTCAAAACTCTTATCTTTTCCGTATCTGATTAGGTTAGTTGTTCCCAATATTTATATTTAGATTGCCTCCAAAATTTCATGAGACATTAGGCAGGGTCAGCCAATATTCTAAGTTATTTTTTCTGCTTATAAATTTTGCAACAGGGTAAACATGTCTGTATCATATCTAATGTTGATAACTCTGGAAACATGTTTTCTTCAATTGAACAAACAAAGTTAAATAAGCCTTCCTTAACCAAAGATTTTTTTATATCACATTAACTTGAAAAGCATTTGGGTTAGTTTCCATTACATGTATATAAGCACTTACTTTAAGCTAATTAAATAGAGCTCTTTTAGAAGTTATATCATCTGGAGGTAAAACTATCACACATATATCAGATATACATAGACACATACACAGAGACTCCACAGCTCTTGTTTTAAAATTACTGCTGTGAGTTGTGTACAGTAAGACAAAGTTCACCAGTTATGAAAGAGTAATGAATCCAAATTTTCTTTGAAGATTTTTCTACTAATATTTGTGGAGAAGATATTTAAGATGCTAGAAGTTGGGCAAGAGTGGTTGCATAGCCATTTTTCTCTTCATCTTCCTTTTTTTCCCCTTCAGTCTTAGGCATTGGTGATGGACTAGATAACAGTTCCTGGTGAAGTTTACAAGCTCTTTGAGATAAAGGAAATGGATGGAATGCCTCTAGAGCTGCATTTCCAGTTTCGCAAAAATAAGTAAGTTCAGGACAGTAGCTCTTAATTCCTCAGAATTTGGGTTGTAACTTATGTGACATTATAGAGTGATCTACCTGTCCAAGCACATCATCCGTATTTTGTTCATTCCCTCTGGGTGCTTAGTTTTGTTTTAACATAGGGAAGAAGGCCTATATAAAACAATTCCTATCAGGCTCTAAATATCAGTTTCTAGTTTGGCCAAATTTCTGAAGATAAGTCACTAAATCTGTTCACCTATCTTATCAGATTTCAGCATGGACAAACAGTAACTATACTTGGCGGTATTGAACAACTCAATTAATCATTAAAATAGAAGATTTCCAGGAAATCCTCAGTGTCTTGGTAACTCTAGGGGAGGCTCATATTGGGCCCTCCTTCAAAGGTAGGTTATGGGGTGTCTGTAAAGCCATGATCTAATAGACTTTTTATTTGGGTACCCTTTATAACTTAATTTTTCATTAGTTTTTGCAACAAAATTTTCGAGAAGGTTATTTTGGAATTTTGAAATCTTTGCTTTTAAGTGTCATTAAAAAACTATCTTATGTGATTGGAACGTACCTTCTAATACCCCATATAATTCCCCTGAGGCTGGTGGCAGTTTGGTGGGACCCTAAGCAGAAAATGGAGTGCAACCCACATTTCTGTCTGACCATCTTTGGCCACAAAATGGGGTGCAACTGAATTTTTGTCCTACCACAATTTGGGGTCCCCAACTTGATGATTATCAAGCCAAGCCCTCAGGACACAGCAAGTTTAGTAAGGTTTCCTGTTTTTTGTAAATATTTATAACGACAGAACTTTACTTTTTGTGCAATTGTGCTGATGGTGGCACAATTGACTCTTTAGAGATTGAAGATTCTCTGTTCCATGGCTCTTAAACTTAGTGTGCAAAAGATATGTTTTGGAAACTCAGAGGAGCTCCAAAGTGGCCACTGTACTTTTATTTTCCTGGTTATCTTTCCAGCCATTTACACTTGTCCCCATTTTTTTAAGGTCCTACAAGTGTTAGCATGAAGCCATCAGAGTTCCAAGGGGAGGCTGCCTGTTTGGGAATTGGTCAGCTCTAGGATGTGCCACTTCCATTTTAATTTTAGTTGCATTTTACTGTAAAGTCTGAGCAATCTGGGGACAATGTAGTGGGTCAGAAATGAGCTGTTTGGGAGTGTCCCTCCCTAAAAAGGTTTGAACACTCTCCTATGTGCCTCGGTTTCTTCTTCCGGCAGTCTCAAACTGCTGTGGGCGCTCAGAGCATTGAACAAGCTAACCTTATGTTCAGGTCCCCAGACGAGCATTTAATTAATCAAAGTGAATGATCACAATGGAGTTTCCTAAGGCACCACTACACGTCACAAGGATTTATGCTCTGACACTTCCACCAGGTTCTCAGTCACCTGAGAATGCCTTCCAGCTGGAAGGAGCTGATGTCCCTTCTCTTCAGAGCTGAACAAGTTCAGACTCACATTTCTCTATCAAACAATTTGTTCAGGCTTTATAGACACAATTCTTTCCAATTTAAAGCCAAATTAAAAAGTCAGCTTGCCCCATTCACACTGAACCTCCCCTCAGGGTCCCCTGGCCTGGGACATTCCCTCTAGTTTCCTCTTGCTTAAGACATTCCCTCTAGATTCCTGTTTCCTAGGACATTCCTGCTAGGTTTCTCTTATCTAGGAAATGGACCAGCGCCCACTTTAAGACACCTAGTCTTAAGGCTTGAAACAGATCATATAAAACTCTGGAGCACTGACTTAAAATAAGGTGGTCCAGATTTCAGGCAAAATCACAGGTGTCACTGAGGAATGCAGTGAAGCCAGGGTGGGGGATTCCATGTAGATTCCAGCTGGTGTTGACTCGATTTTTCTGAAATTCTGCCAAGTATGCCAAGAACTGCAGGCACAAACAATCAATAATCAATGGATAAGTCAAATGGGGTGAATTAATTATATAAGCATATCTGAGGACTACATAGCCTGGGAGAATGACTTTCACCAAGGTCGGAAGCATTCCGAAGAAGCAGGGTGCAGTATGGCTCTGTATGATCCTGGAACAAGAGACATACATCACCTATGATGGGAATGTCCCTTTTACTACAGTCACAGGATTCTTCATTAGCACATTAGGCCAGTTGTCATGAGACGAGCCCTGTAAGTCAGTAATGAATCCTTAGTTTCTGGAAAGAAATGCCTCTCTATAAAGAAATGCTGATATGGGGGTGAGGAATACATCCCTATATTTAGTGGCATAATTCTCAGCTTTGCGTCACTGTAAATGTTTACAGCAGATGTACAATGCATGCTCCACAGGCCAACTCAGGCCCTTCTGGAAAAACACGATCAGGTTGAATTGGTTTTAAACCAAATGGCTTCCTCACATACCTCTATATATTAACTTTTCTTATGTTTTTCATTTCTTCATCATCACCAACGTTGATGAGTTTGGCAAAACCCCTGACAGCGTCCTGGCTAGTGGATGTTGGTCCATAGAGCCCACTCCCCCGTCTATGCCCAGGATCTGGCAAGACAAGTCATCACATTGTGCATTGACCTGGCGTGCTTGGTACCCCTCCTGGTCCCCATGCTGTCTGCGGGGTTATGGTGGTGGGGCTGGTGTCAAGGAAGTTCAGTCACTCTTGGGATCAAGACAGGATTCTTAGGCACCAGGACAAACTGTCCCCGGATCCTTGTGAGGGCGGGGCGCTGTGGCTGGAGAGGATATGACCATGCTATTTGGAATTTCAAGGAACTGGGCTTCATTAGAGTCCACGCAAATGTCCCCATCTGGCTCTGAAGGTCCCATTCTTTCAGACAAACCATTTTACATGAGAAAGTCAGTTAAGCTGGGAATATACCTCGCGCTGAAATTTTGCAAGCCATCCTATTGGATTCTGGGTGTGGCTTTCAGAAACATTTGCCCTATTGTTAGAAGAGCAAAAATATACTTTGAAGCTGGTCATGGAAGCCCTTCCCATGGCCTTGTCCTGAACTGGGATGTCATTGACGAAGCTCATCCATTGCTGCAGGCCCTCCAGGGCAGCAGGAAGAGGCAAGCCTGACCCACAACCTGGCAATGCTCATTCCCACATCACCTTACCTATCTTGACAGTGCCTGGCCTCCAGCCTTGCCTCCCTTCAGCACCACATCCCAGGCAGCTGCAGAGAGCACCTAAGAGCCAGATGGCTGCTGTGGACCTCAGACCACCTGCGTCTCATTCCTGTCGTAACACGATCGCTGCTGCCCTCATAACCAGCAGGGCAGGTAAGTGTTGCAGTTCCACCTTTGAGGTCTGCTTGCCAGAAGTAATTTTCACCTATTGCTGTGCAAGTCTGGGCTGGATCTAGGAAACAAAACCCCTGCAGGCATTTCAGGCGGGACTGATGCCACCCAGGAGACCCAACCATATAAAATTGTGAGGGGAGCTGGGGGAGCATGGTCAGGAGGAACCAGGTGCCCAGGTTGGGGTCCCGGGTATCACATGACGTTTGCTGCTGCAGGAGGCTGCTCAAACCCGCCTGCACCTCGCCAAGGACCCCTGGCAGGTCACTCTCGAAATCTCAAGGAAACGCCCCCATTCTCTTTGTGGCGTGGTTCATTGTGCCTGTGTGGGGTGTGGTAGGCTCAGCTGTGTGACAGGTCCATGAGGAAGAGGACACGTGGGCAGGGCCTCGTCAACGTCCGGATCCCCAGGGCTGGGGCTGCAGTTGCTGGGAGGGCGCTCCCTGCTCACCTCGCTGCTCTGGGGGGTCCTGGGGGCCCTCGGCCACCCATTCTCCGCTCATTTGGGAGGGTGACCCACCTCCCCGCCCATGCCCCGCTCCGCCTTACACTGGACGTTCGCCAGCTTCCCCTTTGTCCCCATTGTGTCCAGGTCCCAATACATATGTGTGACTGTTTGTGACCGTGATTGTGAGCTCTTGTCACAAGTCCTCACATCTCCATAAACTCTGTGGGAATGAAGACCACGCAAACGGGAAAATCAAAGGCTGAGTATATAGTCGGGCCTGCTGCAGCCAGGGAGTCGGGGCAGGAAGGAACGTGGGAGCCATTGTAGTGCTGTTACATGTACACGTGTTCACTGTTACTATCTGCGTATAATATATCCGTATACATGTCTATAAAGTGTACATGTAATACATATCACATAATATATATATGTTGAAATGGTAAAATGTTTTCTATGTGTAGAAAGCTTCTTCACAGGAAAAGAAGGGACTCGGGGGCACCTGATGGGGGTTTTGGAAAGCAGGGTGTCCTGTGATTGCTTGGGGAGCACATTTAGCTTTCTCCCGTCAGTCCTAAGCTGGAAGTGAGGACCAACATTAGGGAAGCCGTCAGTTACTGATCCAGGCCTGGATGTTTGGGGTGACCATATGGGTGGTTGTTCACTCCCTTGCTGTGTCTGGAGATAGAGGTCTGACTTCCTGCAGGTCTGAGCTCAGAGAGCAGGCCGCTGCCATGGCTGTCCCCGCAGTGAGGGGTGGGCGTCCTAGGCTGTGGCTGCAGGTTGTGGTCAGAGCTCTGTGTTGGTGTGTGGTCTGGCTGCTGTCCTTTTGTGTGTTCAGTGTCTCACCACAATCCCTAAGCGAGTGTCTTCTGCATTTGAACCCGTGAGGATCAGCCGGCAGCTTAAATCTCCAGCAGGTCCCAGCCTCTCCTGGAGAGACCCCTGCAGACACTGTGCAAGAGTGGGAGCGTGGGGTGGGAAGCAGGTCCATACTTTTAAAGTGACCCCCAGGTGCCACACCCAGGCTGGGGCCAGTGGGGCAACCTTGGCGGTGGCCACCGTCCTCATCAGCACCCAGAAACTGGAAAGTGTCCTCTCCGAGAAGGAGTTGAGGGTATTTTGAATAAGAATGGCAACACAGGCTTATCTTGTTCTAATAAATATGTACAAACATTAAGCCCCTCTTGTGCAACTGAGATCTCTGCAGCTTTCTGCTGTGACCCCGGGCATGCACGTCCCCCTCCTGAGCCACAAGCTCTCTTTTCCTCAACAGGTGCAAAGCAACGTGCTGTGTCCTGACCCAGTTTCTCAGCCTCGCCCACCGTCCTTGTATCTCAGAACAGCCTCTGTGGGTTCAGCCTTTTGGACTGAGCGGGTGTGGTCGACACAGGTAAAGGGAATCCTCTGGTCTCCAGCCTGCACAGTTCTCTCAGGGATGTGCCCCATGGCGGCTTCCCTGTGAGATCCTTGGCCCAGGCCTTCCAGTACCTTCCATGTTCACCAGAGTCATCCCTGGAGGTGTGGGGGTGAGCAGTAGCCTGGGGGTCCCGCCACACTTCACCCTCAAGTCCTCCTGGAAGCAACAGAGGAATTGTCTGCATCTAACTCTACCATGCCCACAGTGAGAGAACTTTCTGGAAACACTGAAGGAACTCAGGTAAGGAGTGACCTGTCCCTGTGTCCCCCCCATAGCTGGACTGGGTTGTCTTCCAGAAGGGGAGCCCCGGTGTGGTCTGCTCAGATGATTGCTCTGCATTCAATTCTGACAAGCCTGGCCCTCAGCCTCTGTCCAGGTGGGTCTTTGGGACTCGTCCCTGATGCTGTGGGTCCCTGGGTCCCCTGGCTGTGCTGACGTCCTGCACCTGCCCCAGCACCCTGCCATCGGGCAGACTCTGAGCTCCTGGCTCCCTGGCTTGGGGTAGTCTGCTTGTCAGGAGGACCGGACTACTGGCCAGCCTGCAGAAGTCCAGAGTGAGGTGGCGCCGAGACCAAGACACCACTGGGCTGTCTCCGTGGAGGGCCGAGGGCCGCCCGGGTCTTTCCGCCCAGTCAGCAGATGGCCCACTCCTCTCAAGGGGCCTGGACCTGGCCTCTCCTCGCAGTTCTTATCCCTGCCCCTTCCTCTCCCCTTTCTCAGTCAGGGGAGGGCTTGCTCCTGTAGGGGGAGGACGTTTCCCTGCTTCCATGTTAGGCCGTCTTCCTGGAAAAGTATTGGTTTTCATGTCAGAGGCATTTAGCTTGACAGCATGTCCATCTGCCGTGTGGTTGGCTGGAACTGAAATCTCTGCAGGTCTTTCAACCTCCCAGCCGATGTTTTTTTGCTGGGCCTTTTGGAGTTTCCCCTACACATGTACAGTTGAGGGATCAGCCCAGGATTGAGTAGAGATTCCATGCAGATTTTGGGGTTCCCCTTTGGTGTCTCTCCTCTTATGGACATCTCCCCTTCATTTCCAGCTGCTCTTGAAATGCCGCCCTGAATCTCAGGACCTGAGCCCTCTGACCAGGATGGTGTTATGTCTGCTGTGTTCCCCTTGCAGCTGTGGCTTGGCCGGGGGGGCACCTGCAGACGGACCTTTTGAGGGCTGATCTTCTCCAGTGTCTGCTTACTTTGGCCGTTCTCCAGCCCCTTCAAAGCATTGAGAGGGTTTCCAGAGTTTATGATGCTGTCTGCAAGGATTTGTCTGATACAAGCTGCTCCCCCAGTCTGGGAATCAGAACTGCCTTTCATAGCGAGCAAGGGCTCAATCTGCTTGCCGCGGGATAAATGGCCAAGCAGGTGGTGGTAGAGAGAGAACTTTGATAAGCGATAAGCTAGCACATGACAAGATCGTGGACTACTGTCCTGAAAAAACCCATCTTAAACGGATCTGATTTGGAAATGACTCATGTAACGGAAATGGGTTGGGGTGGGGTCAGAAATGTCAGGTAATGGGTGATGGCAGAACGTTGATGCCCCTCCACAGTGGACCTGCTGCATGTCACATTCCTGAGGAATCTAAGAAAACCTCAAGTACTTCTTTATCTGGGACAGAAGGAATGGTTTCGGTAGAGGACACAAATTCTCTGCTCCCAAGTTATTCTTTCACCTGGTTACACAATAATCTGCCTACATACAGTTCTAAGTGTTTTCCCAAAGTGCATTGTGAGAATAAGTCTGGGAGGGGAGCATGTGGCCTCGGGGGTGCAGTTCCAAGTCTCCTTTGCTCTGGGGTGACCATCTTTCATATTTCTTATGACGTGTGAAGCTTACAATTGGTCATTTTAGCTTCTCAATGTGACTTTGAGCTGCTTAGTCAGGCGGAGGGCAGTGAGCAAGTTCCTGCCTTGTCAGCCATCCTCCTCCTGCTGTTCCGCAAGGCAAGCTCGGAAACTTTGGTTACTTTGTTTCCCACGTTAACCTTGTGGATACAGGCCCAGGTTAATCCTAATCCAGGGAAACTTGAACTCCTTTGTCCTCGGTTTCACATTCTCTCATGAGGTTTTTCATTTTCATTTCCCTTGTAACGAGTGTGGTTCAGCATCATTTTCCTAGGTTTAATGGCTCTTTGGATATCTGTTGTGAGGCATTTGTCAATTCTCTTGCCTATTTCTCTACTGAATTATCTGATTTTTCCAATTGATTTTCAGGAGTTCTCTGTATATTCTGGACAAGTTGTCAGTTGTATGTTTGTAGGAAATTTTGTGAAAGACTTTGAAATGGACCAAAGATCCCTTCTTCTGTCTTGAGTGGGAAGCACGGCACTGTCTAGCACCCCCCACCGTGTTTCCCAATTCAGTGGAGGCTCCACACTCTCCATTGTCTTTGAGCTCTTTTACAACTCTGTAATTTGTAGTGAATCGAAGGCGATGGGAATTCTCTTCTCCAGAAGGATGGTTGATTCTTCCCTGACTCCCGTGGAGAAAGCCGGATGCATTAGAGAGTGCATCTGTTGATAAACTCTTTTTAACTTTCTTGGTTCCACTATATATGAGTGACTTTGAATTCTACTTTGCAGTGGTTCTAACCCATTAATTGATGAGTTACAGAAAGTCTTTGAAATGTGTTCATTATCTGTCTATATGAGAGTCGTGATCACCATGTTAAAACCTGTCCTCTAACGTGTCGCAAATGTCTTCTCCCCATGGCGCCACTTATCCTGGGTCGAGGAAGTTCTGTGACCTAGGCGGGGGCAAAAGACCAGGTGTTGAGGAGCAGACCCGAGGGAGGCCGGCCACCCAGTTCCTCCAGGGCTCTGGGTCAGGGCGCTCCCCTGGGACAGCTTCCCTCAGCCCCTTCTGTTGTGTGGCCTCACAGCCCCACGCTTTCCCCTCACAGCACGTATCACAGTGTCCTTATGTCACTGTTTGCAGGATCATGTACTTCACATCTGGGGAGACTGATGCAGGCAGATACTGACTGTGAGAGGCCGGCACAGACACAGACCGGGGGAGGGTGGGTTCATTCTGCTGGGTGCATTAGGGAAGACTGACAGAGGAGGAGGTGTGGCGCTCAGGGCTAAGAGAAGGCTGTGTAGGATTTGCTGGGTGTGTAGAGGGAAGGAACACTAGGAGAAGGGAACAGCATAGGCAAAGACTTGGGAAGGGAGGCAGTGTGAGGGACCAAGGTAATTGATACGTGAGTGCGTGGGGATAGGGTACTGCGTGTGTGTGTTCCTGCAACTAACTCCTCTGTTTTGGGCTGAATCATGTCCCCTAAATTCAAAATTGAATCCCTGACCCCCAGGACTTCTGAATATGGCCTTATTGGAGACGGGATCTTTCAAGAGGTAATAAGTTAAAATGG
>JABWHU010000168.1:47178962-47195016 GCA_014189135.1 Dicerorhinus sumatrensis harrissoni
CCAGATCAGTGAGCATCCTTAACACTCTTAGTTTGAACTCTCTTGTCGGGTAGGTTGCTCATTTCTGTTTCACTTAGTTCCTTTTCTGGGGTTTTGTCCTGTTCCCTTACTTGGAATGTATTCCTTTGCCTCCTTATTTTGCCCCTTTCCCTGTGCTTGTGTCTTCGTATTAGGTAGGTCAGCTACGTCTCCTGTTCTTGGGTAGGTGACCTTAAGTGATGGCTTAGGAGGCCTGCAGTGTGCTTCCCCCAGTTCTCAATGTTCCAGTGGTGACCCCTATGTGGGCTACATGTGTCCTTCTGTTGTGGCCTGTTTGCTCTCCCTGTAGGCACCCAGGGAGGCTGAGTTATGCTCCTAGCAAGCTGTTGTAATGCTCAGCTGCTTGTAGTTGTTGTGGGCCCTTCAGTCTCTTTCTTGTGTGTGGAAAGCCCCAACACAGTTGGCTGAAAGTTCTAATACCACATTTGTGTTGTAGCATTTCTTTGAAGTCAGTAGGCCCCCAGCGTGGCAGGTTGTTAGGCTCAGGGTCTTACAATTGCTATAAACCTCCAGCTTTTAGGTCTCTTGTCAGCTCTCTGAGGATTGCAGGTGTGGGGCTGGCCTCAGGCACGGGAGCACCCAATTGTTTCAGGCTTTGGAAGGTGGGGCAAAACTCCTATGTGGGTCTTTGAGAAGCACAAGTCTTCTGTAGCTGACAAGCTCTGCCACCCACAGGTCCACACACACAGTCAACACAGTCCTGCCCCATGTGCCCGGCCCGACCACCCGAAGTGGACCCAGTCTCTCCACGGTGGGAGCCCCACATACTCCACCATTACCCCACACTCTCCACCCACTCCTTGTGCATGCCCTGCCCCACTGAAGTCGGCTCAGTTGCCAGGCTGTGGAGAATCCAGTCACCAATCTATGCAAGTCCACAAGTTGCCTGAGGGCTTGTGGTTGGGTGGGGCCAGTCTCTAGGATGGGCTGCCTGCCCTGGCTGAGCTGGATTAAATCGGTGCTCTAGTGGGTGGGGAGACCCTGGGCTAGCAGGCCTCAGGGAGAACTCCAATGGCATCTGTGTTAGCATGCCCACACCAGGCCACAATAATGGCCGCTGCCAATGTCCCAGTCCCTGGCGAGGTCTCACCTCTCACCGAGATGCACTCAGGGCCTATCAGGTGAGTCTCTTTTCACCAAAGCACTATGCCCCTTTCTTTCTGGTGATTTTAGGACACTTGCTGAAACGGGTGAGTTTGCATGTGGGCCCTTTAAGAGCCAGTTTTACGTTCTTTTTGAACCAGTTTTTCTGGGGGTACTCCCCAACGTTTTAGTAGCAGTCAGAATCAGATATTATGCTGCTTGTCTCCATTGCGCTGGGTCCACAAAATGTCCACAGCCGGGGCTCTCCCCGGCTCAGGGCCCCGCTCCTCCAGCGAGGGCTGCGTACCTGTGGGCTGCTCCTGGGCGGCCGTGAGGTGCTGCGGTTTGTGAAGTCAGCGTTTTTCCTCTCCAGAAGTGAGTTTCTGCCTCTTCGAGCTCATTTAGGATTGTCCATTGTTGCAGGAGTTCCTCTTATCCCGTTTTCAGTTCTGTCTCAGGGGTAATTTTTCCACGAGTAGTTGTAAATTGGCTGTGTCCGCGGGAGGAGGTGAGTTCAGAGTTTGCCTACACTGCCATCTTGACTTCAACTTCTCTGTAAAAATATTTAATTATTTTCCTGTCTTACATTCTCTTTCTTAGCACCTTTATTGTGAACCTCCCTGGCTGCCACCACCACCGCCACTGCTACGGCCCACACTTGACTTTTAAGATATTAAAGATTTCTCTGTTCCATGCCTCTTAAACTTAGTGTGCAAAAGATATGTTTTAGAAGCTCAAAGGAACCCCAAAGCCACCACCGTAATTTTATTATCCTGGCTATCTTTCCAGCCAATTACACTTGTCCCCATTTTTTTACACTTTGACTCTTGTCCCCATTTTGACACTTGTCCTACAAGTGTCAGCATGAAGTCTTCAGAGTTACAAGGGGAGGCTGCCTGTTTGGGAATTGGTCAGCTCTCGGATGTGCCACTTCCATTTTAATTTTAGTTCCGTCTTACTGTAAAGTCTGTGCAATTTCTTGAGATAATGTAGTGGGTCAGAAATGAGCTGTTTGTGAGCGTCTCTCCCCAAAACGGTGTGAAAACCCTTTTAGCTGTCTCGGTTTCTTCTTCCGGCAGTCTCAAACTGCTGTAGTCGCTCAGAGCATTGAACGAGCTAACCTTATGTGCAGGTCACCATACGAGCCTTTAATTAATTCACGTGAATGATCACAGTGGAGTTTCCCACGGCACCACTACACGTCATGAGGATTTAACCCTTGGCACTTCCACCAGGTTCTCAGTCACCTGAGAATGCCTTTTTGGCTGGAAGGAGCTGGTGTCCCTTCTATTCAGAGCTGAACAAGTTCAGACTCACATTTCTCTGTCAAACAATTTGTTCAGGCTTTATATACACAACTCTTTCCAATTTAAAGACAAATTAAAAAGGTCAGCTTGCCCCATTCACTCCAAAGCTCCCCTCAGGGTCCCCTGGCCTGGGACATTCCCTCTAGATTCCTCTTGCTTAAGACATGCCCTCTAGGTTCTTGTTTCCTAGGACATTCCTGCTAGGTTTCTCTTACCTAGGAAGTAGACCAGCAGCCCCTTTAAGACACATAGTCTTAAAGTTTGAACATATCTTATAAAACTCTGGAGCATTGACTTAAAATAAGTTGGCCTAGATTTCAGGTGAACTCACTGGGGTCGCTGAAGAATGCAGTGAAGCCGGGGTGGGGGGAGATTCAATGTGGATTCCAGCTGGTGTCCACTCAGTTTTTCTGAAATTCTGCTGACTATGCCAAGAACTGCAGACACAAACAATCAACAATCAATCTATAAGTCAAATGGGGGTGAATTCATTACGTGAACCAATCTGAGCACTACATATCTTGGGAGAATGACCTTCACCAAGGATGGAAACATTCCAAAGAAGCGGGGTGTATAGCGTGGTTATGTACGATCCTGGAACAAGGGAGGTACATCACCTATGATGGGAATATCCCTTTTACTACAGTCCCAGGATGTTTTGCTAGTACAGCAGTTCAGTGGTCACGAGATGAGGACAGCAGGCGCTATGAGAGGTTCAGGGATTCAATCGGAGACGTAAAAGAAACTTACCCACTCCACACAAGTGGACAGAAGGTATATTTTATTATATAGAGGAGAGTAAAGGTGATAGTCTGTAAACAGATACGAATAGGTCAAATATTAAGAGAGAAAAACATCAGCTCGACTGGAAAGGGAAAACACCAACATTGACTGTGATAGCAGCAGATTCGAATAGGTCATATAATAAGAGGGACAAACATCAGATTGTTTGGAAAGGGAAAACATCCACATTGTCTGAAGGGAAATGACACAAATCAACCGGAAAGAGAAACACCAGGTTGACTGAAAAGAGAAACACCAGGTTGACCGGAAAGAGAAACACCAGATTGACTGAAAGGAGAACACATCAGATTGGTTACTCACAACATCCACGCCCCACTGCCGGGAGAGTCCTTTCCATCGACATGGCTGGGTGGGAATCACACGTCCTTGTCAAGACATCCCTTCCACAGGTGGAACTCTCACCAGACCTCGGTTTCCAGCAGTTTATATAAGCAGCTACAGAGTTTACAGAGCAAGCATTCAGTGTTCTCATGCACAAATGGTTATCAGTGTCATACGTGCACTTAGCCTCCTGGGTATCGTCCCAGCCCAGTGGTTGTGTATGTGCTTTGTCTTCCCTGGTTATTGTCCTAGCCTGACACAGATGGACAGTTGGCCCCGGCTGTGATGCCCAATGGACCTTGAAATGTTGCAAATTGCAACTATCTCCTTGGGAGAAAAGCGAGTTCCCACCACACAGAAAGCAGCATTATATTTCTTTGTGTGCTGGTGGCTGTATGTTAATGGAACAGCCAAACATGGCTGTACACATGTCAAGACATTTTTGGTCATGGCCAATTCCATTAACCATAAGACACCATATGCACAGACAATGAACATCATACACAAGTACAGAAGGCCTACCCACGAACCCAAAATCCAATGACCACAACAATTATAAAACTGTCTCCCAATAAAAGACCTAAACCCCAAGGTAACCAATCAAACAATCCCTTAGATTATGAAGTATTATTAACTTGTTCTTGCAAATCATGTACAGCATCAAAGATAACATTAGATAAGGTAACATCTAGGCCTAACATATTAGCCTGTAGAAGTCTAGATCAGCTCTGCTCATGGAGGGTAGCAGAAGGCAGGGTAATAGAACAATTATCTTATATTGAGAAGTTGCTTGATGTTTCTGAGATCAAATTTCTTGGCCATTTATAGTCCAGGTTACAGGTCCCGCTGGTGTAGAGCAGTTGGTCCAGCAGTGCAGGGTCAAAGGTTGTCCTACGGAGACATTAGTTGGTGTGGAGGTCTGCAGCAGACATGGAGTTGCAGCATAGCATAGCAAGCATAGCAGGAATATCTATTCATGTAAAGAAACAGAATTTTTAGGAACAAGATATAATTGCTCGTTTCCTGGAAACATGACTGTGAGTGCTGCAGTGGGCCCTTGGGCCACTGCTTCTGGCGCACAGGGAGCTGCATTGGGTGGATGTGTCACCTGCACTTTTGTTTCAGGTTTCCATCCATCTGTAGACCCAAATTCTTGTATTTTTCTTTTAGTTAATTCAGTTGGAGGTTGTCCTTGTGACGCACTTGGAGTCAGGAGGGGAAGTACCAATAATTGTCCCATTCACTTCCCAGACTTTATAGTTAACACTGTGTCACTACCATTATATAATATAAATTTTATTTCTCTTTGGTAATCTGGATCAGTAAATCCTCCCAGTACATCAATACCTTTTGCTGCTAGTCGAGAGAGTCTCTTTAATAAACCAAAAGTGTTTTTGGGAAATTGTACCCCTATCCCAGTAGGGACTATAGATTGCTTCTTAGGGGGCAATTGAATAGAATAAACAGTAGATAAGTCCAATTCAGTTGCTTTGGCCGTGGCACGAAAAGGCGGTTTAGCACATTGAATCAATGGCCAATAGGTTAGGGTCATAAGCTCATGGGTAGTGGCTGCCGCTTCTGTAATCTTTGCTGGTAATAACTTTGACAGAGGAGTCTCATCAGGGTCCAACGGCCTGTTATTCAACATATTTAGAGCAGTACTTAGATGGTTGTGCCACCCCTTTGATGAGCCATGACAGAGTTTTCTCAATTGTTTAAGCAATCCATGCATTTGTTCTATGAGGCCTGCAGCATGGGGGTAATAAGGTATTTGATAAATCAATTCTATGTAATTTTTATTTGTATAAGTCTGAATCAACTTACCTGTAAAGTGGGAACCGTTGTCACTCTGATCTGCGTTGGTGTGTCATAGAATTTTATGGCACTCTGTTGGGTGGCTGATTTAGCCCTCATAGCTAATAAATAACCAGAATATGTATCAACAGCAGTGCAGGCATAAATATAGCCATAAGAATTTGGCAATGGTCCAATAAAATCTATTTGCCAGGTATGGGCGGGAAATAATCCCTTTTGAATATGACTTTGGTAGGGGTGTGGAACTCCCCGTTTATTTTAACTGTTGGCAAAATTGACATTGTGGTACTGCAGTGGCAATATCATTATGGGTGGCAAGGATTCCCCTTTGTTGTGCCCACCTGTATGAGT
The DNA here is from genome assembly GCA_014189135.1 of Dicerorhinus sumatrensis harrissoni. Classification (NCBI taxonomy): domain Eukaryota; kingdom Metazoa; phylum Chordata; class Mammalia; order Perissodactyla; family Rhinocerotidae; genus Dicerorhinus; species Dicerorhinus sumatrensis. The sequence continues at coordinate 47,184,683 of JABWHU010000168.1, forward strand.
TTTGTTCTCCCAAGTGTCCACTTTTTACGTGGACCCATCGCGCTAAGCCTGGGTTGCGCGCTGCACGAATCTGCACCAGCTGATCAGCATAAGTTATACTTTTGTTCTGTAGAAATTAAAGATCTGTGAGCATCAACACGAAATACACTAACAACTGTGTTTTGGCATCATAATCATATGTCTTTTTATAATTTCTTTTTAAGTTAAAAAAAGACTTTAATTTTGGCAGAAGTTTATCAAAAATATCAAAAGATTTTAAAACACTTGGTCAAATAGGAAACAACGCCCAGTTATTCATTTAATCAAGTTGACAACAGAAACAGTCAAAGGCAAACAGAGAGTTAACAGTCAGAAACAAAAACAAAAACCCTAGTAGAGAGACCTCAGTCCTTTTGAACATAGGAAATTATTTTAACAAAACATAGATGTAATGTTTTTTATATAGACCTACTCAAAGGAACACCTTTTAACCTCTATATAAAGAGCAGACCAAAAGTTCAAGAAAATTACCTTTATAAGAGAGAAAGCCAAATCCTCGTTTTCCACCAGCTTACTTTAGCCAACTTGACCATGCACAAATCTCCTCAGGGTTTTACTTCCACAAATCTTCAGTCACTTACTTTTTGCCTTTAGAATTTGTCCCATGCCTTCTTTTCTTTTCTTTTCTTAGTATTTGAGGAAAAATTTATCTTTCTTAATAAAACAAACAAAAATATCTCTATTCTCTGTACCTTTTTCACAGACAACATACATTTTGCTTTTCTTGTATACAGACTTTCCAGAAATACGTACTATCTCATAGAAAATTCCTCAACATGCACAGAACATGTTTATCAATAAATGCAAGAATCTTTTAGTTTCTCTGAGATAAGAAACCAAAGGCAGACAAATCTATGCTTAGTAACCAATTTTTAATGTTTTATCTTATGTGGAAATGACCCAGAGACTCAATAAACTTTTATTGACTTAATTTAGCAAAACTATATGGCTTCAAGTTACCAAAAAGATTTTGGAAGCTGTTTTTGAAATAACTTTGTCTTTTAGAAGTTTCTGTGTATTAAAGATTGCATCTCACTGTGAGAGGTTTTGAATCCTCTCTGTTAAGGGTGACCCTTAAGGTGGACTCATCTGAAAAGGAGGTTCTCCAGAATAGCCATTACAGTTTTAAATCACTTCAAAAGGTTACTTATTTTCACATGCTTAATTTCAGATCAGGAATTCTGGGGGAGCTGAAGCGGGGAAGCTCAGCAAGAGAGGGGAAAGGAGCAGCAGGTTCAGCTTCGGCTGCTGGCATGTTTAATTACTCTCTTTTAAAGAGGCGGTACAGTATTCCTGATTTTATTTAGAAATCTCAAAAGATTAAAATAGGCTTCCCACTAGTTGTTTAACTTTTTAGCTGCCTTTTCCAATTGCATAAGCAAATACATCAGTTTTGGTAAACTGAAATTGCCCCATTTTGGCCACTTTTTCTCTGGAGTCTATGGAATATTGTGGCCATGTGGTATTATAATAAAAAACTATCTTCTTCTTGGACATGGGCTCTGAGCTGAAGTCAGCCCATTTAGCCAAGAGGTGGCCCAGAGGGCTTTTCTTGGAGACAGATGGAATTCCCCCCACCTTCAAAATTACAAACATACAGAACTGACAGTCAAATCGGATCCCAAACAGAACAGAGAGATGCATCTAACAGATTCTGGGTAAAAGTCCTACAATTATTCCCACTCCAGAAGGGATAGCCCTGCCTCTTAAAGAGACAGGACCCCAGATGGAGGGGAAGGGAGATCTTGGTGTAAGCAAAAACAAACAAACAAACAAACAAACAAACAAGTAATTCTAGAGCCTGTTTCCCGGTCATGAGAAAATGTGCCCAGGGTGAGCGGTGCTGGGTCAGATGGAAAGCACAGGGAGGAGTCCCTAGGGCAAATCACCTAGGCAGCTGCTGGACTGTTTCCCAGGACATCCCACCCAGCCCAGCGCCGGGGAGCCATGGGCAAAGAGCCTCATGGCTGGCTCGCCAAATTATTATTGGATACGTATTCAAGCTCTCTATTTATCATATAAAAGGGGCCAAATAAAACTAGAATGCCAGACTCACGGCAAGGAAAGAGTTCCTATTATAGGTGACATCAGCCGGAACCACAAATCTGAAACTTCTTTTTCGAGGAGTACCATCTCCCTTTGTATTTTATCCCTATCTTGTAGAGACTGACGATAAGCAGTCAACAAACATCAACCTCGCCTTGCCAGAAAAGAAACGTCAGCTCTTTTTTTCCGACCGTCTGAAAAACTTTGTCACATACAATGATTCACATCTCTCAGACAAACATCCCAAGATTCACATAACCCAGACCTACGAGCCCACTTGCCAGCCAGAGTGCAAGACGGAGGGTCTTCTAATCCTGGAATTTCTTCCACTTTGGTTTCAGTTACCTTTTGTTTGAAAGGAAAGCCGTCTCATTAATCGAATCCTGCTCACAGCACCAAATATGATATGAGAGGTTCAGGGATTCGATTGGAGATGTAAAAGAAACTTTCCACTCCAACAAATGGACTGAAGATGTATTTTATTATATGGAGGAGAGTAAAGCCGATCGTCCACCACCAGATCCGAATAGGTCAAATATTAAGAGGGAAAAACCTCAGCTTGACTGGAAAGGGAAAGCATCCACATTGACTGAGGTTGCAGCAGATTCGAATAGGTCATGTAATAAGAGGGAAAAACATCAGATTGATTGGAAAGGGAAAACACCCACATGGACTGAAGGGAAATGAATCAAATCAACCAGAAAGAGAAACACCAGGTTGACTGAACAGAGAACACATCAGATCGGTTACTCACAACATCCATGCCCCACTGTCGGGAGAGTCCTTTAAATCGACATGGCTGGGCAGGAATCACACATCCTGGGCAAGGCATCCCTTCCACAGGTGGAACTCTCACCAGGCCTCTGTTTCCAGCAGTTTACATAAGCAGTTACAGAGTTTACAGAGCATGAATTCAGTGTTCCAATGCACAAATGGTTATCAGTGGCATACGTGCCCTGAGCCTCCTGGCTACCGTCACAGCCTGGCAGTTGAGTATGTGCTTTGTTTTCCCTGGTTATCGTCCCAGCCTGGCACAGATGGCCAGTGTCCCCCGGGCTGTGATGCCCAAAAGGCCTTGAAATTCTTACAAATTGCAACTATCTCTGTGGGAGAAGGGCCAGTTCCCGGGAAAAAGGCCAGTTCCCACCACATAGAAAGGAGCTTTATATTTCTTTGTGTGCTGGTGGCTGTAGGTTAATGGAACGGCCAAACACGGCTGTACTCATGTCAAGACAGTAGGTCAGCTATGAATCCTTTGTTTCTGGGAAGAAATGCTTATCTATGAAGAGATGCTGATATGGGGGTGAGGCATACATCCCTCTCTTTAGGGGCATCATTCTATGCTATGAGTCACTGTAAATGTTTACGGCAGATGTACAATGCATGCTGCTCAGGTCACGTCAGGCCTTTCTGGAAAAACATGATCAGGCCGAATTGGTTTTAAACCAAATGGCTTCCTCACATACCTCAATACATTAACATTTTTTACTCTTTTCATTTCTTCATAATCACCAATGTTAATGAGTTTGGCAAAACTCCTGACAATGTCTGGCTAGTGGGTGTTAGGTGCGTATAGCCCACACCCCCGTCTGTGCCCAGGGATCTGGCAAGACAAGTTTTCACGTTGCACATTGACCTGGGGTTCTTGGTACCCCTCCTGGTCCTCATGATGTCTGCCCTGGTCATGGTGGTGGGGCTGGTGTCAAGGAAGGTCAGTCACTCTTGGGCACATGACAAGATTCTCAGGAAGCAGGCTGAGCTGTCTCCTGATCTCTGTGGGGCCGGGCCACCATGGCTGGAGAGGGCGTGACCAGGTGATTTGAGTGCTCCAGCCACTGGGCTTCATCAGAATCCACACACATGTCCCCATCTTGCTCTGAGTGTCCCATTCTCTCAGATAAACCCTTTCACATGAAAAAGTCAGTTAAGCTGTGAAGATACATTGTGCTGAAATTTTGCAAAACATCCTATTGGACTCTGGGTGTCACTTTCAGCAACATTTTCCCTGTTGTTAGAAGACCAAAAATATGCTTTGAGGGTGTTCACAGAAGCCCTTCCTTTGTCCTGAACTAGGGTGTCAGAGCCAAGGGGTCATCCATTGTGGTAGGCCCTCCAGAGCAGCAGGAAGAGGCCAGCCCGGTCCACAACCTGGCAATGCTCATTCCAGCCTCACCTAACCTAACCAGTCATGACAACGCCTGGCCCGAGCCTTGCCTCCATTCAGCACCTCATCCCAGGCAGCTGAAGAGGCCACCTAAGAGTGACATGCCTACTGTGCGCCTCGGACCACCTGCATCTCATTCTTGTTGTGAGAGGATCGCTGCTGCCCCCAAAACCAGCAGGGCGGGTAAGGGATGCAGTTCCACCTTTGAGGTCTGCTTGCTGGAAGTACTTTTCACCTATTGCTGCGCAAGTCCTGGTTGGATCTAGGAAACAAAATCCCTGCAGGCATTTCAGGGGGGACTGATGCCACCCAGGAGACCAAACCAATTAAAATCGTGAGGGGAGCTGGGGGAGCATGGTCAGGATGAACCATCGCTGGCTTCCCCAGGCACCCATGTTGGAGTCCCGGGTATCACAGGACGTTTGCTGCTGCAGGAGGCTGCTCAAACCCGCCCGCACCTCCTCAAGGACCCCTGGCAGGCCACTCACTCGATATCTTAAGGAAATGCCCCAATTCTCTTTGTGGCGTGGTTCAGTGTGCCTGTGTGGGGTGTGTGCAGGCTCAGCTGTGTGACGGGTCATGATGATAAGGACACGTGGGCAGGGCCTCCATCAACGTCCGGCTCCCCAGGGCTGGGTCTGCAGTAGCTGGGAGGGCGCTCCCGGCTCACCTCGCTGCTCTGGGGGGTCCTCAGGGCCCTCGGCCACCTCTTCTCTGCTCATTTGGGAGGGTGACCCACCTCCCCGCCCTTGCCCAACTTCTCATTGCACTGGACGCTCGCCAGCTTCCCCTTTGTCCCTATTGTGTCCAGGTCCCAATACATATGTGTGACTGTTTGTAACCATGATCGTGAGCTCTTGTCACAAGTCCTCACGTCTCCATAAACATGTGGGAATGAAGACCGTGCAAACGGGAAAATCAAAGGCTGAGTATAGTCGGAGGTGCTGCATCCAGGGAGTTGGGGCAGGAGGGAGTGTGGGAGCCTTGTAGTGTTGTTACATGCACATGTGTTCATTGTTACTATGTGCATATAATATATCCATATACGTGTCTATAACGTGTACATGTAATACATATCACATAATTTATATGTTGAATTGTTAAAATGTTTTCTATGCATAGAAAGCTTCTTTACAGGAAAAGGAGGGACTCGGGGGCACCTGATGGGGGCTTGGGGAAACGGGGTGTCCCGTGATTGCTTGAGGAGTGCATTTGGCTTTCTCCCGTCAGTCCTAAGCTGGAAGTGGGGACAAACATTAGGGAAGCCGTCAGTTACTGATCAAGGCCTGGAGGTTCAGGGCGACCATATGGGAGGTTGTTCACTCCCTGGGCTGTGTCTGCAGATAGAGGTCTGACTCCCTGCAAGTCAGAGTGCAGACAGCAGGCTGTTGCCGCAGCTGTCCCTGCAGTGAGGGGTCGGCATCCTGGGCTGTGGCTGCAGGTTGTGGTCAGGGCTCTGAGTTCATGTGTGTTGTGGCTGCTGTCCGTTTGTGTGTTCGGTGTCTCAACACAATCCCTAATCCAGTGTCTTCTGCATGTGAATCTGTGAGGATCAGCTGGCAGCATAAATCTCCAGTGGGTCCTGGCCCCTCCTGGAGAGATCCCTGCAGACACTGTGTACACGTGTGGGGCATGGAGGGGGCAGCAGGTCCATACTTTTAAAGTGACCCCCAGGTGCCAGACCCAGGCTGGTGCCAGTAGGACAACCTTGGCTGTGGCCACCGTCCTCATTAGCACCCAGAAACTGGACCCTGTTCTGGCTGAGAGGGAGTTGAGGGGATTTTGAGTAAGAACGGAAACACGGGCTTGTCTTGTGCTAATAAATATGTACAAACATTAAGGCCCCTCCTGCGTAATTGAGATCTCTGCAGCTTTCTGCTGTGACCCCGGGTGTGCTGGGCATGCATGTCCCCCCCCGAGCCATAGGCTCTCCTTCCAGAAAGAGGTGCAAAGCGACTTCTGTGTCCTGACCCACTTTCTCAGCCTCACCTGCTGTCCTTGGATCTCAGAACAGCCTCTGCCAGGTCAGGCCTCTTGGGCTGAGCAGGTGTGGTCAACACAGGTAGAGCAAATCCTCTGGTCTCCAATGTGCACAATTGTCTTGGGAATGTGCCCCACATGGGCTTCACTGCGAGAGCCTTGGCCCAAGCCTTCCAGTACCTTCTGTGTAGACCAGAGTCATCCCTGGAGGTGTGGGGGTGAGCAGTGGCCTGGGGCTCCTGTCACACTTCACCCTCAAGTTCCCGTGGAAGTAACACAGGAATTGTCTGCATCTGACTCTAGCATGCCCACAGCGAGAGAACTTTCTGGAAACACTGAAGGAACTCAGGTAAGGGGTGACCTGTCCCTGGTGTCCACCCCTTATTGCTGGAGCAGGTTGTCTTCCAGAAGGGGAGGCCCTGTGTGGTCTGCTCAGATGATTGCTCTGCATTCAGCTCCGACAAGCCTGGCTCTCAGCCTCTGTCCAGGTGGGTCCTCGGGACTCATCCCTCAGGCTGTGGGTGCCCCGCGCCTGCTGGCTGTTCCGACATCCTGCATCTGCCCCAGCACCCCGCCATCAGGCAGATTCTGACCTCCTGGCTCCCTGGCTGTGGGTGGTCTGCTTGTCAGGAGGACCGGCTGGATGGCCAGCCTGCAGGAGGCCAGAGGGAGGTGGTGCTGAGACTGAGACACCACCAGGCTCTCTCCCTGCAGGACCTAGGCCCGCCCGGGGCTTTCTGCCCCCTCAGCAGATGGCCCACTCCTCTCAAGCGGCCTGGACCTGGCCTCCCTCCCAGGTCTCAGCCCTGCCCCCTCCTCTCCTCTTTCTCGGTCGGGAGAGGGCTTGCTCCTGTAGGGGGAGGACGTTTCCCTGCTTCCATGTTAGGTCCTCTTCCTAGAAAAGTATTGGCTTTCACGTCAGAGGCAGTTAGCTTGACTGCACGTCCATCTGCCCTGTGGTTGGCCTCAGCTGAAATCTCCGAAAGTCTTTCATCCTCCCAGCCAATGTTTTTCCCTCGGCCTTTTGGAGTTTCCCCTACACACACACAGTAGAGGGATCAGCCCAGGACTGAGTAGAGATTCCATGTAGCTTTTGGGGTTCCCCTTTGGTGTCCCTCCTCTTATGGACATCTCCTCTTCATTTCTAGCTGCTCTTGAAATGCCGCCCTGAATCTCAGGACCTGAGCCCTCTGACCAGGATGGTGTTATGTCTGCTGTGTTCCCCTTGCACCTGTGGCATGGCCTGGGGGGCACCTGCAGACGGACCTTTCGAGGGCTGATCTTCTCCAGTCTCTGCTGGCTTTGGCCATTCTCCAGTGCCTTCAAAGCATTGTTGTTTTCAGCGGGTTTCCACTGTTTATGATGCTGTCTGCAAGGGTTCTTCTGGTTTAAGCTGCTCCCCCACTCTGGGAATCAGAACTGCCTTTATTACTGAGCAAGGTCTCGATCTGCTGTCTGCGAGATAAATGCCAAGTGGGTGGTGGTAGAGAAAGGGCTTTGATAAGCAATAAGCTAGCACATGGGAAGATGGTTGACTATTGTCCTGAGAAAACCCGTCTTAAAGGGAAGTGATTAGGAAAAGACTCGTGTAAGGGAAATGGGTTGGGGTGGGGTCAGAAATGTCAGGTAATGCGTGAAGGCAGAACGTTGATGCCTCTCTACATCGGACCTGCTGCATGCCACATTCCTGAGGAATCTAAGAAAACCTCAGGTACTTCTTTATCTGGGACAGAGGATTGGTTTGGGTAGAGGACACAAATTTTCTGCTAACAAGTTATTCTTTCTCCTGGTTACACATTAATCTGACTACATGCAGTTCTAAGCATTTTCCGAAAGCACATTGTGAGAATAAGTCAGGGAGGGGAGCATGTGGCTTGGGGGTGAAGTTCTAAGAGACTTTTGGGCAGGGGTGACTGTCTTTCATATTTTCCGTGATGTGTGAAGCTTACAATCGGTCATTTTAGTTTCTCAATGCTCTTGCGAGATGCTTAGTCGGGGGAGGGCTGTCAGCAAGTTCCTCCCTTATCAGCCGTCCTCCTCCTGCTGTTCTGAAGGCAAGCTCAGAAACTTTGGTTACTTTGTTTCCCACGTTAACCTTGTGGGTACAGGCCCAGGTAGATCCTATTCCATGGAAACCTGAACTCCTTTGTCCTCGGTTTCACATTCTCTCATGAGGCTTTTCATTTTCATTTCCCTTGTAACGAGTGTGGTTCAGCATCCTTTTCCTACGTTTAATGGCTCTTTGGATATCTCTTGTGAGGCATCTGTCAATTCTCTTTCCTATTTCTCTACTGAATTATGTGATTTTTGTAATTGATTTTCAGGAGTTCTCTGTATATTCAGGCCATGTTGTCAGTTGTATGTTTGTAGGAAATTTTGTGAAAGACTTTGAAATGGACCAAAGACGACTTCTTCTGTCTTGTGTGGGAAGCACGACACTGTCTAGCACCCCCCTGCATGTTTCATGCTTTAGCGGTGACTCCACACTCTCCACTGTCTTTGAGCTCTTTGAGAACTCTGTAATTTGTACTGAATCGAAGGCAATGGGAATTCTCTTCTCTGGAAGGATGGTTGCTTCTCTCTTGGCTCCTGTAGAGAAACCCAAGTGCATTAGAATGTGCGTCTGTTTATCAACTCTTTTTAGCATTCTTGATTCCACTATATCAACGAGGGACATTGAATTCTACTTTGCACTGGTTAGAACCCCTTAATTGATGAGTTCCACAAAGTCTTTGAAATGTCTTCATTATCTGTGTATATGAGAGTCGTGATCACCATGTTAAAACCTGTCCTCTAACACGTTGCAAATGTCTTCTCTCCATGGCCCCACTTATCTTGGGTGGAGGAAGTTCTGTGACCGGGGAGGGGGCAGGACACCAGATGTTGTGGAGAGGACCTGAGGGAGGTCGGGCACTCCATTCCTCCAGGGCTCTGGGTGGGCGCTCCCCTGGACAGATCCCCTCAGCCCCTTCCATTGTGTGGCCTCACAGCCCCACACTTTCCCCTCACAGCACTTATCACAGTGTCCTTACATCACAGTTTGCGGTGTCATGTACTTCACATTTGGGGAGATGGACGCAGGTGGCTACTGAGTGGGAGAGGCCGGCACAGACACAGGCCGGGGGAGGGTGGGTGCATTCTGCTGGGTGCATTAGGGAAGACTGACAGTGGAGGAGGTGTGGGGCTCAGAGCTAAGAGAAGGCTGTGTGCGATTTGGGAGGTGTGTAGAGGGAAGGAACACTAGGGGAAGGGACCAGCATGAGTAGACACTCGGGTCAGGAGGCAGTGTGAAGGACCGAGGTCATCAATACCTGAGTGAGTGGGGACAGGGTACTGTGTGTGTGTGTTCCCAGACCTAAGTCCTTGTTCAGGCTGAATTGTGTCCCCCCAAATCAAAATTGAATCACTGACTCCTGGGATTTCAGAATGTGGCTATATCTGGAGATAGGGTCTTTCAAGAGGTAAGAAGTTAAAATGGGGTCAGAAGTCTGGGCCCTAATCCAGTGTGACTGCTGTCCTATAAGACGAGGGGTCAGAACACACACTCGCAGAGGGAGGCCGGGGCAAGGACACGGGGAGAAGAGGCCGTCTACACAGCCAGGAGAGAGGCCTCAGCAGAACCCCACTCTGCTGACACTGCTCTGGGACGTGCAGCCTCCAGACGTGTGAGAGAACAAATGTCTGTTGTTCAGGCCGCCCAGGCTGGTCATTGCAGCAGCCGTGCTGACTCATAGACACCCAGCATAGGAGTCTTGCTTCTGGCTGTGGCCAGTGCTGGAAGCTCCTCCTGTCCCCGGGCCCCAGGCTGGCCCTGCTGCTCACCAGGCCCCGTCAGCCACCTTGCCTCTCGTCATTGCCCTGTTCCTGGGCCGCCTTCCTCCCCTACAGAACCCGAGGGGCTGGAGAAGAGCTGAGGGAGGGAGGCTGGAAGGTTTTGCAGCTGGGAGGGTGTGGAGGGAGCCCCTGATGCTCGACTCGCCCAGGCTCTGGATCTCACGATGTCTCAACACAGTGAGGTGTGGAATTTTTAAGGATGTTTTATTGTTGTTTTAAGATTTTTATTTATTTATTTATTTATTTTTCCCCGAAAGCCCCAGTAGATAGT
>JABWHU010000168.1:47201142-47231920 GCA_014189135.1 Dicerorhinus sumatrensis harrissoni
CTGAGCTCCTGGGCAGCCCCCTGCCCCTCCTGCCCTCCCACCTGCTCTTGCTCACCTGCCAAGCTCTGCCTGCTCCCCCTGAGCTCTTGGGCAGCCCCCTGTCTCTCCAGCCCTCTCAGCTCTCTCCTCGCCTGCTAAGCTCTTCCTCACCCCCAGAGATCCTGGGAAGGCCCCTGTCTGGCCTTCCATCTCAGCTCCCTCCTCACCCTCTAAACTGTGTCTGTCCCCCCGAGCTCTGGGATATCACCCTGCCCCTCCTGCTCTCCCCGTAACCTGCTAACCTGCTAAGCTCTGCCTGCTCCCCCAGAGCTCCTGGGCAGCCCCTTGCCCCTCCTGCCCTCTGAGTTCCCTGCTGCCCTATAGCCACTCTGCCTGCCCCTCGGTAGCTCCCGGATCAGGTTCTGCCCCCTTGTGCCCTCCTGCTTGCTCCTTGTCCCCTGTAGCTTCTCTGCCTTTTGTCCCTGGAGCACCAGGTCCACAGCAGCTCCTTGCCCCTCCTGCCCTGTGATCCACTCTCCCACAGGTCCCTGAGCTCTGCACAGCACTGCTGGGTCTCCCCAGGGCTGCCTCTGCCCCTCCTGCCTGTCCCAACGCCCACAGCCCCAGTTCGCCCTCTTCCTGGACTCATTCGTTTCCCAGCACTGGCCTTTGTGTCCTGGAGCCAGCAGGAGCCCACCCTCTCTATGTTCAGCTCTCCCCTGGCAGAGCCCCTGCCCTGGTCCGCTCCTCGAGGAGCTCCTGCCCCCAGCTGGGCCTCACCCTCTCCTCGCCCCTCACCACCCTTGGAAGCCCCGTCTGGAAGCCCCTCTGGACCTTGCTCCCTCCAGCTGCCAGGCCAGCTGTCCTGTGCCCACCAGCTCACAGCCCCTGGTGCCCCCCCTCCTGCTCCTGACCCTCCCTGCCCGGCTCCCGACGCTGCTCCCACAGCCCACTGAGCTCCTGCTCAGCCCTGTGCTGTCTGAGTTCTGAGCACACGGGAGCCCACGCTGCCCCTGCTCTGCTCCCGGGTGTCCGGCTGCCCTTGACCTTGGCCGTAGTTCGGGACACAAGGCCACCTCCTCTGACCCTGTCCTGGGGCTTGAGCTGTGTCCATTTGCCTGCTCAGGATCCTTAGGCCACCAGGGGTCCTCTTCCTCACCTGTGCTGATCCAGACCCCTCCCTGTGTTCTGTGGTCAAACTCATCTGTCCATCCTGGCATCTCTCCTGCAGCAGCTCAGATCCTGCCCGGCTCTACCCACAGCACAGCTGGCCAGTGGCAGGCTTAAGGCTTCTGGCCTCCAAGCCCATCACATTCCTCAAGGTTGACCTCCTTTGGCGTCTACTGCATCCAGCTCTGTTGGCAGGGACATGCCCCTGTCCATGGCTCCCTGGTGCGGGCTCTGGGTTGGCGCTGTGACCTGTGGGCAGCCTGCTTCCCCTGTGCTGGCTCATTGCTTGAGTCCCTCCGTGACATCCTTGAGGGCCTGGTTTCTCCTAAGCCCCTGTGGCTGGTTTTGCTGCCCCTACTCCACTCCCGTCACCTCCTCCATGGGACCCCACTCACTGAGCGTGGGGTCATGAGTATGGCTCCCCCTCAGTCCAGCCTGCCTGCGAGGAATGCCCGCCCTGTCTGTGCTCTGGCTCCAGGCACATGTGGCTCCTCGCAGCCTCGCACTCCGTGTCCACTGCCGTGCTCCTCGGAGTTCATGCCGGTTCCCGGAGGTGTGAACGCCCTCTCAAAAGCCCTGCAAAGACTAAGAACTGGACGGAAACAAGAGGGCACTGCTTGCTCCTGAAGTTCCCTTTTCTTCTGGGTGGTTTGCATCCCAGAGGGCCTGGGGGGAGTCCAGACGTTGCGGGGGCTGCCTCACATGGGTGTTTGGCAGTGGGGTGAGGTGGGTGCCTGGGACCCAGGGGAGAGTGCCGGAAGCCTGGCCTCATGTGCTGTTCTTTGCTCTCTGCCTCCCACACGGATTATGGCTGCTTGATCCACCACAGAGCGGGGTACCCGGGCCTCTCACCAGAGCCCTCTCGGCCCCTTACCCCAGAGGGCACGTCTCCCTGCCTGGGTCAGCGTGCACTGTGGACACAGGCTGTCTTGCTCACAGACTGCAGCCCAGACCAGGGCCTGGTCATGTCCATGCCCCAGGACAGCTTCCTGAGTAGAAAGCTGTCTTCCTCTGGGTCCTTGCCTCTTCCCTCCTTCCCTCTTGGCCTCCAACCATGGCTGATCTCTGACAGAATGGTGGTGTATCACCCAGGGTCAGAGGGAAGCTATTCTCACAGCCACAGCTGTCCTCTGGGTGACAGGCAGAAGCCTGATGTGCTAGAACAGAGTTCACAGTGGGCACAGTCACCCAAAACTGTTCCTCCATCTGATAGACAACATGCAATCCCTGTCCTCCTGTGTGTGAGCCGAGACCCAGCTGACCGATTGTGTTTCGGACACGTGGGCCCTCAGTGTCTTGTGTCCTGGAGTGCCACGGCTCACCCCAAGCCCCTGGTGCAGCCCTGGGCTTCCCCATATCTTCCATGTTAGCCTTGGATTGGGGATCCCTGGGAGGCACCGTGGCCTCCAGACCAGGATTGCCAAGGGCCAGGAAGGTCACTGGGGGGTGTCAGGCCTGGCTTCTTCCAAGTGGTCGGTGGTCAGGGGCTTATGTTGTGGCCCCTTCAGGTGGGCTGGGAGCAGACTCCAAGGCTGTAGAAAATGAACCTTCTAGGAGGTGCCCTCAGACATAGAAGGGGAGCCAGCCCTACCACCCACAGGTCTTGCAGCATCCTTAGGCCTCGAGTGCCCCCAGAGCCACCCCACATCCTTCAACAGTTTCCTCCGGGTCCCTCTGCCTCTCTTGCGGTCAAGTCCTCATGCCACTTGCCACAGTTGGGGGTTTCTCAGAGCAGCACACACGTCCAGGTCCAAAATCCTGTTCCGGTGGCTAATGAGTGTTCAGTGGGCCGCCACACAGGGAGAGGCTTGCACAGCTACCATGCTGATTTTGTTGGTGAGTTGGCAGGCTGTAGGCAGTGCAGGGCTCTGTGGGTGGTGGGTACTCCTCTCGGCTCCACTCACATCAGCAAGGGGCTGGAAGGCTGCACTTGGTGTCTGTCGCCTGGGCTAGGTGGGCACCCGTGGTCTTCTCTGTCTCCAAGGGCCTCTCTGCAAGTACTCCCCAGCACTGCCCTGTCACATAAGTGGACTGCTGCTCAGTGCCTGGGCCTGACTCCCAGGAGCACCCCTGTCTCCTGGGTTCCTGCTGTCAGAGATCCAGCCGCAGCCCCTCGTGACCCTGTCCCCTTGGGGTTGGTCTCACAGGCTCTGGCTTCCAGGGAGGGTTGTGAACCCCACCTCTGCATGGGGCAGGGCTAGCTGATGGAGGAGCCCGTGGTCCTGGAAATGTTGCTGTGGCCACTTTGCAAAATGCCACTGGCCACAGCCTTTGTGAAGGGAGTGCCCTCTGGTCACTCCCAAGAGGAAATCATGATAAATCCACAGCACACTCCCAGCTCGTCTGGCCCAACACCCTCTCAACTGTGTCCACACAGTTGCAATTTTTCCCGCTTAACACAGTTCACCCTCGAATTTATGACGTAGGAAATTGGTCACCAACTCTGCAAGCTGTGAGCATTACTGCCATTGCCTAAGAAAAACATTCACCTACACACTTTCTGGTTGTGAAATGCTGATGCAAATAATCCATAATCGATCGATAAATTAACACTGGAGAGAGTTCCATACATGAGCAATCTGTGGACTACCTAGTCCAGCAGAATGAGCTTCACTAAGGAGGGAAGCACTCCAAAGAAGCAGGGTGTACAGCGTGGCTGTATAACATCTTGGAACAAGAACATACATCAGATAAGACAGGAATACCCCAGGGGACCCTACAAGATGGCGCTGTAGGCAGACTCTGAACTCACCTCCTCCCACAGCCACAGCCCACTATACAACTAATCTGGGAAAAATTACCCCCGAGAGAGAACTGCTACTGGATAAGAGGAGCACCTGCAAGATACGACAATCCTGACTGAGGTGGAAGAGACAGAAATTCCCTTCTGGAGAGGAAAAATGCCACCTTCACAAGCCACAATGCTTCATGGCTGGCCGGGAGCAATCCAAAGAAACACAGAGTTCTCTGGAGGAGTGGGGAACTGAGCCTGGGAACGTTGCTGCTCCAAGCATTTTTTGGACCCAGCACAACCAAGATGAGCGTCATAATCTCTCGCTTTGCTAGCTACTAACAATAATGGGGAATATCACCAGAAAATCTGGAACATAAAGAAATTAAGCCGGGGCCGGCCCTGTGGCTTAGTGGTTAAGTGCGCTCGCTCCACTGCTGGTGGCCTGGGGTTCAGATCCCAGGCGCACACCGATGCACCGTTTCTCCAGCCATGCTGAGGCCGCGTCCCACATAGAGCAACTAGAAGGATGTGCAACTATGACACACAACTATCTACTGGGGCTTTGGGGGAAAAAAAAAGGAGGACGATTGGCAATAGACGTTAGCTCAGAGCCGGTCTTCCTCAGCAAAAAGAGGAGGATTAGCATGGATGTTAGCTCAGGGCTGATCTTCCTCACAAAATAAAAAAGAAAGAAATTAAGCCAGCTCTTAAAGAGCCTATGGACAAATTCACCTGTCTCAGAATGTAACCTAAAATCACCAGAAAGAAAAGTGCACAGTCCTTTAGCAAAAATAGATTCACCTGATAGGCTCTGGGTGCATCTCGGTGAGAGGTCAGACCCCTCTAGGGACTGGGACATTGGTGGCAGCCATTGATGTGACCTGTTGTGGGCATACTGACACAGATGCTGGCAGACGTCATTGGAGTTCTCTCTGTGGCCTGCTAGCCCAGGCTCTGTCCCACCTACTAGAGCACCAATTTAATCCTGCTCAGCCAAGGAAAGCAGCCCACCCTAGGGACCGGCCCCACCCAACAAAGTGCCAATGGATAACTTTAGTGCCTGGATTCTCCGAAGCCTGGCGAGTGGGTCCACCTCTGTGGGGCAGGGCATGAGTGAGGAGTGGGAAGAGTGTGTGGGGAATTTGTGGAGCATATGGGGCCTTGGGGCTACTGGGTCCACTTCAGGGGCTCAAGGCATGCAAATGGGGCAGGACTGTGTTGACTGTATGTGTGGCCTTGTGGGAGGTGCAGCTTGTCAGCTACAGAAGACTTGTGCTTCTCAAACAGCCATATAGGGGTTCTGCCCCACCTTTCAATGCCTGAAACAATTGGGTGCTGCTGTGCCTGTGGCCAACCCCACCCAGCTTCAATCCTCACAGAGCTGACAAGATCTTTATAGGCCAGAGGCCTATAGCAATTGTAAGCCCCTGAGACTAACAACCAGCCATGCTGGGGGCCTAGTCACTTAAGAGAAAAATTGCAACAGGAAAGTGCTATTAGACCTTATAGCCAACTGTGCTGGGGCTCCTCACACCAATACAGAGACTGGAGGGTCCACAACAACCACACACAGCTGAGCATTACAACCAGCTGGCCAGGGTGACAGCTCAGCTTCCCTGGGCACCTACAGCAAGAACAACCCTGCCACGAAAGAAGCACACATGTAGCCCACACAGGGGCACTCCTGGAACAGTTGGAACTGGTGATGAGAGGGAAGCACATGGCTGGGCGTCATAGAGTATCACTTACATAAGGTCACCTCTCCAAGATTGGCAGATATAGCTGACCTACCTAATATAGATAGAAGCACAGAGAAAGAGGCAAAAGGAGAAGGCAAAGCGTATGATACAAGTAAGGAAACAGGACAAACCCCCCCAAAAAACAACTAAATGAAACAGAAATGATCAATCTACCTGACAGCGACTTCAAAAAAGAGTCATAATGATGCTCACTGATCTTGGGAGAAGAATGGATGAACTCAGTGAGAATGTCAACAAAGACATGAAAGATATAAAAAAGAACCAATCAGAAATGAAGAATACAATACTGGAAATGAAAAATTCACTAGTGGCACTAAAAAGCAGTGTAGAGGTTACAGAAGAATGGATCAGTGATCTGGATGAAAGACTAGAGGAAATCCCCCAAGCTGAACAGATAAAAGAAAAATGAATTAAAAAGAGTGAGGACAGTGTAAGGGACCTCTGGGACACCATCAAATACACTAACATCCATGTTATTGGTGTCCCAGAAGGAGAAGAGAGAGACAAAGGGCCAGAGAACCTATTTGAAGAAATAACAGATGAAAAATACCCCAACCTAAGGAAGGAAACAGACATCCAGGTACAGGAAACACAGACAGAACCAAAAAATATAAACTGAAAGAGTCCCACACCAAGACACATCATAATTAAAACATCCTGAATTAAAGATAAAGAGAGAATCCTTAAAGCCACAAGAGATAGGCAACAAATTACATACAGAGCAAACCCCATAAGGCTATCAGCTGACTTCTCAGCAGACAACTTACAGGCTAGAAAAGAGTGGCACAACATATTTAAAGTGTTAAACGGAAAAAACTAACAGCCAAGAATACTTTACCCAGCAAGGTTATCATTCAGAATGGAAGGAGAGACAAAGAGTTTCCCAGTCAAGCAAAATCTAAAGGAGTTTATTATCCAGAAACCAGTCCAACAAGAAATGCTAAAGAGACACACTTAAGGGAGACAGAGAATACCATGAATAGGAAAAAGTTATCTATTTCCATGATAAGAGGGTAGTGTATAAAAACACACAAAGAAGAGGTTAGATATGATATCAGAAACATAAAATGTGGGAGGAGGGCAGTAAAAGAGTAGAACTGTTAGAAAGAGGCCAAACTAAAGAATCAGAGCATCAACTTAACATAGATTTCTCCATATGTAGGTTATTATAAATAAACCTCATGGTAATCACAAACCAGAAACCCATAATAAGTACACAAAATCTAAGAGAAAGGAACCCATACAAACAATAAACAAAGTCAACACACCACAAAGGAAGAGAGCAAGAGAAGAAGAAAGGAAGAGGCAATAACTACTAAAACACCCAGAAATAAGAAACAAAATGGCAGTAACATACTTATGAATAGCTACTTTAAATGTCAATGGACTACATGGTCCAATCAAAAGGCATAGAGTGGCTATTGGGTAAAAAAACAAGACCCGTATATATGCTGCATACAAGAGACACACTTCAGAGCTAAAGACACTCACAAACTGAAAGTGAAGGGGTGGAAAAAGATACTCCATGCAAATGGCAATGAAAAGAAAGCTGGCGTAGCAATACTCATATCAGAGAAAATAGACTTTAAAACAAAACTGTCACAAGAGACAGAGAAGGGCACTACATAATGATCAAAGGAACAATCCAACAAGAGGATGTAATACTCATCAATATCTATGCACCCAACGTAGGAGCAGCTAAATATATAAAGCAACTATTAATAGACATAAAAGGAGAAATAGACAGTAAGAAAATAATAGTAGGCGACTTTAACACTCCACTTACACCAATGGATAGATCATCCAAACAGAAGGTCAATGAGGAAACACTGGCCTTAAATGACACAAGAGACCAGACAAACTTAGTAGGTATATACAGAACAGTCCATCCAAAAACCAAGGAATACACATGCTTTTCAAATGTACCTGAAACGTTCTCCTGGATTGATTACATATTAGGCCACAAAGCAAGTCTCCATAAATTTAAGAAAATTGAAATACTACCAAGCATCTTTTCTGACCACGACGGTGTGAAACTAGAAATCAACTATAGGACGAAAATCAAAAAAGACACAAATATGTGCAGATTAAACAAAATGCTACTGAACAACGATTGGGTCAATGAATAAATCAAAGGAGAAATCAGAAAACACCTGGAGACAAATGAGAATGAAAATAAGACCTGCCAGAATTTATGGGATACAACAAAATTGGTTCTAAGAGGGAAGTGTATAGCAATGCAGCCCTATCTCAACAAACAAGAAAAATCTCAAAGAAACAATCTAACAGTGCACCTCAAGGAACTGGAACAAGAAGAACAAACAAAACGCAAATTTCGTAGAAGGAGGGAAATAATAAAAATCAGAGCAGAAATTAAAGAAATAGAGACTAAAAAACAGAAAGAATCAATGAAAGTAAGAGAAGTTCTTTGAAAAGATAAACAAAATTGACACCTCTTTAGCTAGACTCACCAAGAAAAAAAGAGAGAAGGCTCAAATAAATAAAATCAGAAATGAAAGAAGAGAAATTACAATGGACACCTCAGAAAAACCAACGAGTATAAGAGAATACTACGGAAAGCTATACACCAACAAATTGGATAATCTAGAAGAAATGAATAAATTCTTAGAATCACACAACCTTCCAAGACTGAATCAAGAAGAAATAGAGGATTTGAAGAGACCAATCACCAGTAAGGTGATCAAAACAGTAATCAAAAACTTCCCCCAAATAACAGTCGAGGACCAGATGGCTTTCTTGGTGAGTTCTACCACACATTCAAAGAAGACTTAATACCTATCATTCTCAAACTCTTCCAAAAAATTGAGGAGGGTGGGGGGAGCTTCCTAACTCATTCAATGAAGCCAACATTACCCTCATACAAAAACCAGACAAGGACAACACAAAAAAAGAAAATTCCAGGCCAATATCATTGATGAACATCAATGCAAAAATCCTCAACAACATGCTAGCAAATCGAATACCACAATACATTACAAAGATCATACAGCAGGATGAAGTGGGATTTATTCCAGTGATACAGGGATGGTTCAACATCTGCAAATCAATCAACATGATACACTACATTAACAAAATGAAGAATAAAAATCACATGATCATCTCAATAGATGCAGAGAAAGCATTTGACAAGATTCAGCATCGATTTATGATAAAAACTCTGAATAAAATGGGTATAGAAGGAAAGTACTTCAACATACTAAAGGCCATCTATGACAAACCCACAGCTAATATCATCCTCAATGGTGAAAAACTGAAAGCTGTCCTTCTAAGAACAGGAACTAGACAAGAATGCCCACTCTCACCACTCCTATTTAACATAGTTTGAAAGTCCTAGCTAGAGCAATCAGGCAAGAGAGAGAAACAAAAAGGATCCAAATTGGAAAGGAAGAAGTGAAACTGTCACTAAAGAATCCATCCAAAAAACTTCAGAAATAATAAACAAATAAGCTAAAGTTGCAGGACGCAAAATCAACATACAAAAATGAGTTTCATTTCTATACACTAACAATGAAGTAGCAGAAAGAGAAATTAAGAATACAATCCCATTTACAACTGCAGCCAAAAGACTAAAATACCTAGGAGTAAAGTTAACCAAAGTGGTGAAAGATCTGTACACAGAAAACTATAAAACAGTGTTGAAAGAGATTGAAGACACAAAGAAATGGAAAGATATTCCCTGCTCTTGGATTGGAAGAATTAACACAGTTAAAATGTCCATACTTCCTAAAGCAATCTAGAGATACAACGCAATCCCTATCAAAGTTCCAACATTGTTCACAGCAATAGAACAATGAAACCTAAAATTTATATGGAAGAAAAAAACACCCTGAATAGTGAAAGCAATCCTGAGAAAAAAGAACAAAACTGGAGGTATCACACTCCCTGCTTTCAAAATGTACTGGAAAGCCATAGTAACCAAATCAGCATGGTACTGGCACAAAAGCAGACACACAGATCAATGGTACAGCATCAAAGGCCAGAAAGAAACTCACACATCTATGGACAGCTAGTTTTTGACAAGGGAGCCGAGAACATACAATGGAGAAAAGAAAGTCTCTTCAATAAATGGTGTTGGGAAAACTGGGCAGCCACATGAAAAAAAAATGAAAGTAGACCATTATCTTACACCATACACAAAAATTAACTCAAAATGGATTGAAGGCTTGAATGTAAGCCCCCAAACCATGAAATTTCTTGAAGTAAACATGGGGAGTATGCTCTTGAACTTGGGTCTTAGCAACATATTTTCAAATACAGTGTCTGACTGGGCTTGGGAAACAACAGAAAAAATAAACAAATGGGACTACGTCCAAATGAAAAGCTTCTACACAGCAAAGGAAACCATCAACAAAATGAAAAGACAACCTAACAATGTGGAGAAGATATTTGCAAACCGTACATCTGATAAGGGGTCAATCTCCAAAATGTATAAAGAACTCACATCTCAAGAACAATAAAAACTAACAACCCAAGTAAAAAGTGGGCAAAAGACCTGAACAGACATTTCTCCAAAGAAGGTATACAGATGGCCAACAAGCATGTGAAAAGATGTTCAACATCGTTAATTATCAGGGAAATGCAAGTCCAAACTACAATGAGAAATCACGTCACGCCCATCTGAATGGCTATAACTAACAGGACAGGAAACAGCAAGTGTTGGAGAAGTTGTGGTGAGAAGGGAACTCTCATACACTGCTGGTGGGAGTGAAAACTCGTGCAGCCACTATGGAAAACAGTACGGAGATCTCTCAAAAAATTAAAAATAGAATTACCATACGATCCAGCTATCCCACTGCCTGGTATGTATCCAAAGTACGTGAAATTACAAATGCGTAAAGATACATGCACCCGTGTTCATTGCAGCAGTATTCACAATAGCCAAGACTTGGAACCAACTTAAGCGCCCATGAAGGGACGAATGGATAAAGAAGATGTGGTATACATACACAATGGAATACTACTCAGCTGTAAGAAACGATGAAATGCAGCCATTTGTGACAACGTGGACGGACCTTGAGGTATTATGCTAAGCGAAATGAGTCAGAGGCAGAAACTCAAACACTGTGTGATCTCACTCGTGAGCAGAATATGAAAACAACAACAAACAAACACATAGAGACAGAGATTGGATTGGTGGTTACCAGAGGGGAGGCGGGGAGGGAGGAGGGCGAGAGGGATGAGTAGGCAAGTGTGTGTGGTGATGGATTGTAATTAGTCTTTGGGTGGTGAACATGTTGTAATCTATGCAGAAATAGAAGAGAGGAATATCTGTTTTACGACAGTCGCAAGATTCTTTGATAACAGAGCAGGTCTGTGGTCACCCGATGATCACAGTAGGTCAGTAACGAATCCTCAGTTTCTGGGCAGAAATGCTTATTTATAAAGAAATGCTCATACGGGGCTATATCTCTAAGGGGATTATTCTCACCTTTGGGACACTGTGCTGCTTATAGCAGGCATACAAAGCATGCTCCACAGGCCACGTCAGACCTTTCTAGAAAATGAAGGTGACACTGAAATGGTTTTAAACCAAATGGCTTCTTCATATATGTTAATATATTAACTTTTCTTATTTCTTTTCATTTATTCATATATTTTCCCCCTTTTGATTGATAATCTTTTGATAGAAAGCACTGATGATCAAAATATTGTCCCTACGTACCAGGGGGGTTGTTGCCTACCCTGGCCACATCTGTCCCTCGGTATTAAGTTTCTGTCTCATTGATTTGCCAAGTCATCCATCTTGGGGGGAAATATTTGGATATAGTGGATGAGCAGAGAGCTATATATTAACAGGGGAAGTATTTCCTGCATTATGTAATTTTTCCATAATTTTAGATTGTCACACAAACATTGTACATGTGCTTTTACATGATTCTTTATAGAACAGGTACAGTAACAATCACGATAATTCAATAGTTGAAATGATTAGCTTAAAAATGATTTTTTAGTCATACTCTTTATCAGAGCAGGACATTTGTCTAGGGTTGCAAGGTCGATCGACCACCTGAAGTCTCTGAACAATCATTACTGTAGCCTGCATGCCAGTCTTACAACTCTGAGTAAAGGAAACAGTGATCAGTTTGATATCACGATTAAGACAAGAAATTCAAGGAGTAATGGAAACAGGAATTTTAATCTGGATTGCAAAAGGAGACCAATGCATCAAAGGAGCCAACCAAAGAAATCAAGACTGGGTGTAGGATTGTTTAAAGCATTCACCTACTTTTTCATGCACTTCAGCAGAGATGACACATTGGAAGATACATCTGGTATCAAAACACAGCATTCAGTTTGAATGATGGAACATGTAGCACTTTGGGATGCAAATAGAATATTTAAGGCCATTCTACTTTGAAGCACAGCCGTTCTCACTAAAGACATTTCAGTATTTCTTAAGGCTTTTCCTGCCTGACAGTCATTAAGGGCTTGTTGAATAAATTTAGTCAGAGCCTCTACGTGATATGACTTCTTCTAGTCCTAAAGAAGCAACGAATATAGCCAGTAGGTGGTCATACCAGTGGAATACTGAGTGAGTCCATCCTGTGTTAAGGAGAGGGAGATTGACAACAGATGTTAACTCAGTGTGTATCTTTCCCTGCTTCTAAGCAAAGACCAGGGTGCAGTGTCTTAGCCATGAGGGCAGTAGCGAAGACCAGAAATTTATTCCTCATAACCATGGAGTTCCATTAGGAGCCATCCAATGAGTGCCTGCTCTTGGAGACCAGTCTGTTCCAAACCAATCACTTTCTTTAACGATGATAGTATTTGGACATGACTCGAGGCATATCCATCCCATGTGTGTGTCAAACCACCCATATCTCACTGTAATATCTGGTTTCTTTGTTTATTTGCAAATTGTTGGGACAATTGGGTCGTCTGAGTAATGGAAAAAGAGTAGCCATGCCCTGTAATCGTTTGTAGTACGGGCTATTGGCCATCCTTTATGATCACAATTAGTAATGTTGGACAAAGTGGAAACACTGGAACTAGATCTTTCCATCATTATAAATTGCTTTAAATCTTTCCAATCCATACCTTGAAAAAGAGAAACCCACCAAGGTAACCCAGACGTACTAGAAAGGGGAAGATGGTCACACAGCCAACAATTGGACAGATTTTTGTGTGTAGCAAAGGAATGTGTCCATTGTAATAGGACATTGCCATCAGAGGCCCATTCAGATGTGGATTGAAAAAACAACCATACTACCAGGGAAATCTTACACGGCATTTTTGTGGTCAATTAAAAGCTTTTGTCATTATGTTGTAATCAATCCTATAGAGTTCAAGGGGAAGAAAGTAAAGTATAGGGGTAGGTAAAAGTGGCAAGGGATTAAATGAGGACAGGTATAACATTGGGAATACAGGTCTGGGCCAGACTTGGGACAGCTGTCTACAACAGATCCATCTTCTTATCCTGATGTGGAGGTACTTGTGTTGGTCAGCTGAAGCCGGTGGCTGAAATAGGAGCTGAAACCAACTCAGGCAGAGAAGTCCTTTTTTGAAAACGAGAAATATGGATCCATGAGTCTACGCTTTAATTTTGCAGTGCATGAATTTGTTAGGAGTGCCTGGTATGTTCCTTTCCAACTGGGCTGCAAAGAGTATTTCCTCTGTTGTCTTTTCCAATAAAGAAAATCTCCCAGTTGTAGCCCATGAACTTTAAGGTCTTCATCTCCTGGGAGCTTCATCTCCTGCTGTGAAAGGAATCAGCTACCAACATTTCATTTCTTTTAAGTGTCTGAATGAGACCTTGACAATAATGCAAGATATCTACCTTGAGAAAGTTGGTTCATACATTCCCTCATCTAATTGGATAGGTCATCCTGTTATTGTTTCAAAAGGAGACAACTGATGTTTACCCAAGTGTGTTGATGGTAAGATTGTGGAGCACTAGCGGAAGAGATTTTGGCCACGAGAGATTAAATCCTCCTGAAAGGTTCGCCCATTGAGTTTTGATTGTGTCATTAGTTAAAATGTTGCATTATTTGACCAAATTTGAAAATAGATTTAATCATTTGTTTGACCCAGTGAAATGAGTTCCCCAATCACTGTGTAAGTTGGTAGGAATTCCTCAAGTGATTTATCCTTTCCAGTAATAATTTACCTACTGCTAAAGCCATTGTTCCTCTGCAAGGAAAAGCCTCAACCCACTGTGAGAACACTGAGACCAGTAATGAGATATTTATATCCTTGAGATGGTGTCATCTGAACAAAGTCCAACAGCCATATCTCCCCTTAAGAAGGGAAAAGTGGCTTTGTGACCCATGAAGTGGTTTTCCTGGATCCTATTGAGCCACTGTGGGAGAAAGTTTCCAAAAGTATTGTTTTCCCCATAAAATCATCTTTGCAAGTGCCTAGTGGCTAATTGATATATATCCTGGAGCAGTCCTCTTATAGGCAAAATAGGTTTTTTATCAGGCCTGAACCACAGCTGCGTGGTGGTGTCAAAATTCCCTCTTTTCGTTACCATATTTGTTTCTCTCTGTGGTGATTTCTTGATCTGTGGAAAGAAATCTTTTACAGGATTAGCAGAGTTAATAGAAAGTTGTGAGCATTCTTGAGGCTGGACAGGATATCCTGTCTGGTAATGTCCCATGACCGGACGTTACCTGGTAATGTCCCTGCTCATCCTCTAAGTAAGACTTATCTGTAAACCAAATGAGATAATAAAATGTAGTCGTGGTTGTTTTCCTCTTGTGGTACTGGAAGCAAGGTAGCAGGGTTAAGATAATGAATTACAAGACGATAGAATAATAGAATTAGAAGACGATAACATTATGCCAGGAAATAGTAGGAATTTTTTCTTAAATTTCATATAATTTCTAAAACACTTATATAAATAAAATGTATACATGCAATGATATGAATATAGAAGGCCTAGCATCAGTTATTTGAGAATACTTCCCATGTAATTTAACATACCAAACAAGCCTAATTAGTTTAGTACTTCTCTCTTTATAGGAAGAGAAACAAGGTCTTTGAGAAGTCCCAGGGGCCGATTGCAAATTCTTGAAGTTATTTTCAGGTCAGAAGAAAGTCCTGGTTTAGGATTTTAATTTTGGTAAAGCTTGTCAAAAATATAAAATGTCTTTAAAACTCTTGGTCAAATAGGACCATATTTCAGTGTAAAACAATATTTAGTTGTCAATTTAATGAGCAAACCTTATATGCAGGCTCCAGATGAGCCTTTAATTAATTCACATGAATAATGACAGTGGAGTTTCCCGTGGGACCACTACACGTCACGAGGATTTATCCTCTGGCACTTCCACCAGGTTCTCAGTCATCTGAGAATGCCTTTCTGCTAGAAGGAGCTGGTATCCCTTCTCTTCAGAGCTGAACAAGTTCAGACTCACATTTCTCTATCAAACAATTTGTTCAGGCTTTATAGACACAATTCTTTCCAATTTAAAGAAAAATTAAAGAGGTCAGCTTGCCCCATTCACTCCAAAGCTCGCCTCAGTGTCCCCTGGCCTGGGACATTCCCTCTAATTTCCTCTTGCTTAAGACATTCCCTCTAGGTTCTTGTTTCCCAGGACATTCCTGGTAGGTTTCTCTTACCTAGGAAATGTACCAGCACCCCCTTTAAGACATGTAGTCTTAAATGTTGAAACAGATCATATAAAACTCTGGAGCATTGACTTAAAATAAGGTGGTGCAGATTTCAGGCAAACTCACAGGGGTAGCTGAAGAATGCAGTGAAGCCAGTGTGGGAGATTCAATGTAGATTCCAGCTGGTGTCCACTCAGTTTTCCTGAAATTATCCCGACTATGTCAAGATCTGTGGACACAAACAATCAGCAATCAATCTCTAAGTAAAATTGGGGTTGAATTAATTATATGAGCCAAACTGAGGACTACATATCTGGGGAAAATGACCTGCACCAAGGATGGAAACATTCCGAAGAAGCTGGTTTCACAGCGTGGTTATGTACGATCCTGGAACAAGGGAGATACATCACCTATGATGGGAATATCCATTTTACTACAGTCCCAGGATGTTTTGCTAGTACAGAAGTTCAGTGGTCACGAGAAGAGGACAGCAGGGGTTATAAGATGTTCAGGAATTTGAACGGAGACGTAAAAGAAACCTTCCTCTCCAAACAAGTGGACGGAAGGTATATTTTATTATACAGAGGAGAGTAAAGGCGATAGTCTGCAAACAGATTCGAATAGGTCAAATATTAAGAGGGAAAAACATCAGCTCAACTGGAAAGGGAAAACATCAACATTGACTGAGATAGCAGCAGATTAAAATAGGTCATGTAATAAGAGGAAACACATCAGATTGATTGGAAAGGGAAAACACCCACATCGACTGAAGGGAAATGACACAAATCAACCAGAAAGAGAAACACCAGGTTGACCAAACAGATAACACATCAGATCGGTTACTCACAACATCCACGCCCCACTGCCGGGAGAGTCCTTTCAATCGACACTGCTGGGCAGGAATCACACGACATGAGAAAGGCATCCCTTCCACAGGTGGAACTCTCACCAGGCCTCTGTTTCCAGCAGTTTATATAAGCAGCTACAGAGTTTACAGAGCAAGCATTCAGTGTTCCCATGCAGAAATGGTTATCAGTGGCGTACAAGCACTGAGCCTCCTGGCTATCGTCCCAGCCCGCCAGTTGTGTACGAGCTTTGTTTTCCCTGGTTATCGTCCCAGCCTGGCACAGATGGCCAGTCGGCCCCGCGCTGCGATGCCCAAAGGACCTTGAAATTCTTAGAAATTGCAACTATCTCTGTGGGAGAAGGGCCAGTTCCCGGGTACAAGGCTAGTTCCCACATCACAGAAAGGAGCTTTATATTTTTTTGTGTGCTGGTGGCTGTACGTTAATGGAACAGTCAAACACGGCTGTACTCATGTCAAGACATTAGGTCAGCTATGAATCCTTTGTTTCTGGGAAGAAATGCTTATCTATGAAGAGATGCTAATATGGGGGTGAGGCATACATCCCTCTCTTTGGGGGCATCATTCTAGGCTATGAATCACTGTAAATGTTTACAGCAGATGTACAATGCCTGCTGCTCAGGTCACGTCAGGCCTTTCTGGAAAAACATGATCAGGCCGAATTGGTTTTAAACCAAATGGCTTCCTCACATACCTCAATACATTAACATTTTTTACTCTTTTCATTTCTTCATAATCACCAATGTTAATGAGTTTGGCAAAACCCCTGACAGTCTCTGGCCAGTGGGTGTTAGGTGCATATAGCCCACTCCCCCCGTCTGTGCCCAGGGATCTGGCAAGACAAGTTTTCACGTTGCACATTGACCTGGGGTTCTTGGTACCCCTCCTGGTCCTCATGATGTCTGCCCTGGTTATGGAGGTGGGGCTGGTGTTGAGGAAGATAGTCACTCTTGGGCGCATGACAAGATTCTCAGGAAGCAACCTGAGCCGTCCCCAGATCCCTATGGGGCCAGGCCACCATGGCTGGAGAGGGCGTGACCAGGTGATTTGAGTGCTCAAGCCACTGGGCTTTATCAGAATCCACACACATGTCCGCATCTTGCTCTGAGTGTCCCATTCTCTCAGATAAACCCTTTCACATGAGAAAGTTGGTTAAGCTGTGAAGATACATCATACTGAAATTTTGCAAACTATCCTATTGGACTCTGGCTGTGGTTTTCAGCAACATTTTCCCTGTTGTTAGAAGACCAAAAATATGCTTTGAGGGTGTTCACAGAAGCCCCTGTTTTGGTCTTGTCCTGAACTAGGATGTCAGAGCCGAGGGGTCATCCATTGTGGCAGGCCCTCCAGAGCAGCAGGAAGAGGCCAGCCTGGCCCACAACGTGGCAAGGCTCATTCCAGCCTCACCTAACCTAACCTGTCTTGACAATGCCTGGCCCGTGCCTTGCCTCTGTTCAGTACCTCATCCCAGGCAGCTGCAGAGGCCACCTAAGAGCGACACTCGTTCTGTGCACCTCAGACCACCTGCAACTCATTCCCGTTGTGAGATGATCGCTGCTGGGCCCAAAACCAGCAGGGGAGGTAAGGGATGCAGTTCCACCTTTGAGGTCTGCTTGCCGGAAGTACTTTTCTCCTATTGCTGTGAAAGTCCAGTTTGGATCTAGGAAACAAAACCCCTACAGGCATTTCAGGCGGGACTGATGCCACCCAGGAGACCAAACCATATAAAATCATGAGCGGAGCTGGGGGACCGTGGTCAGGAGGAACCATCACTGGCTTCCCCAGTCGCCCAGGTTGGGGTCCCAGGGAAGCACATGATGTTTGCTGCTGCTGGAGGCTGCTCAAACCTGCCTGCACGTCGCCAAGGACTCCTGGCAGGCCACTGTCTTGAAATCTCAAGGAAATGCCCCAATTCTCTTCGTGGCGTGGTTCAGTGTGCCTGTGTGGGGTACATGCAGGCTCTGCTGTGTGACCGGTCCATCAGGACGAGGACACGTGGGCAGGGCCTCCATCAACGTCCGGCTCCCCAGGGCTGGGGCTGCAGTAGCTGGGAGGGCGCTCCCGGCTCACCTCGCTGCTCTGGGGGGTCCTCGGGGCCCTCGGCCACCCATTCTCTGCTGATTTGGGAGGGTGACTCACCTCCACGCCCTTGCCCTGCTTCTCATTGCACTGGACACTTGCCAGCTTCCCCTTTGTCCCCATTGTGTCCAGGTCCCAATACATATATGTGACTTTTGTGACCGTGATCGTGAGCTCTTGTCACAAGTCCTCACGTCTCCATAAACATGTGTGAATTAAGACCACGCAAACGGGAAAATCAAAGCCTGAGTATTCGGAGCTGCTGCAGCCAGGGAGTCAGGGCAGGAGGGAGCGTGGGAGCCTTTGTAGCGTTGTTATATGTACATGTGTTAATTGTTACTATGTGTGTATAATTATATGTCTATAAGGTGTACATGTAATACATATCACATAATTTATATGTTGAAATGTTAACATGTTTTCTATGCATAGAAAGCTTCTTTACAGGAAAAGGAGGGACTCAGGGGCACCTGATGGGGGCCTGGTGAAACGGGGTGTCCCGTGATTGCTTGGGGAGTGCATTTGGTTTTCTCCCGCCAGTCCTAAGATTGAAGTGGGGACAAACATTAGGGAAGTTGTCAGTTATTGATCAAAGCCCTGAGGTTCAGGCTGACCGTACGGGGTGGTTGTTCACTCCCTGGGCTGTGTCTGGAGATAGAGGTCTGACTCCCTGCAGGTCTGAGTGCAGAGAGCAGGCCGCTGCCGCGGCTGTTCCCGCTATGCGGAGTCAGCATCCTGGGCTGTGGCGGCAGGTTGTGGTCAGGGCTCTGTGTTCATGTGTGGTCTGGCCGCTGTCCGTTTGTGTGTTCAGTGTCTCACCACAATCCCTAAGCCAGCATCTTCTGCGTGTGAATCCATGAGGATCAGCTGGCAGCATAAACCTCCAGTGGGTCCTAACCCCTCCTGGAGAGACCCCTGCAGACACTGTGTGCACGTGTGGAGCGTGGGGGGGGGCAGCAGGTCCATACTTTTAAAGTGACCCCCAGGTGCCACTCCCAGGCTGGGGCCAGTGGGAAAACCTTGGCTGCGGCCACTGTCCCCATCAGCACCCAGAAACCGGACCCTGTCCTGGCCAAGAGGGAGTTGAGGGGATTTTGAGTAAGAACGGAAACACAGGCTTGTCTTGTGCTAATAAATACGTACAAACATTAAGGCCCGTCTTGTGCAATCGAGATCTCTGTAGCTTTCTGCTGTGACCCAAGGTGTGCTGGGCATGCATGTCTCTCTCCTGAGCCATAGGCTCTCTTTCCAGAAACAGGTGCAAAGCGAACTCTGCGTCCTGACCCAGTTTCTCGGCTTCGCCCGCCGTCCTTGGATCTCAGAACAGCCTCTGCCAGGTCAGGCCTCTTGGGCTGAGCAGGTGTGGTCAACACAGGTAGAGCGAATCCTCTGGTCTCCAACGTGCACAATTGTCTTGGGAATGTGCCCCACAGGGGCTTCACTGCGAGCGCCTTGGCCCAAGCCTTCCAGTACCTTCCATGTAGACAATAGTCATCCCTGGAGGTGTGGGGGCGAGCAGTAGCCTGGGGCTCCTGTCACACTTCAGCCTCAAGTTTGCCTGTATGTAACACAGGAGTTGTCTGCATCTGACTCTACTATGCCCACAGTGAGAGAACTTTCTGGAAACACTGAAGCAACTCAGGTAAGGGGGACCTGTCCAGTGTCCACCCCTTATAGCTGGAGCGGGTTGTCTTCCAGAATGGGAGCCTCAGTGTGGTCTGCTCAGATGATTGTTCTGGATTCGGCTCCGACAAGCCTGGCCCTCAGCCTCTGTCCAGGTGGGTCCTCGGGACTCATCCCTCAGGCTGTAGGTACCCCGGGCCTGCTGGCTGTTCTGACATCCTGCATCTGCCCCAGCACCCCGCCATCAGGCAGATTCTGACCTTCTCGTTCCCTGGCTGTGGGTGGTCTGCTTGTCAGGAGGACCGGCTAGTTGGGCAGACTGCAGGAGACCAGAGGAGGTGGTGCCAAGACTGAGACAGGACCAGGCTGTCTCCCTGCAGGACCTAGGCCGCCCGGGGCTTTCTGCCCCCTCAGCAGATGGTCCGCTCATCTCAAGGGGCCTGGACCTGGCCTGCCTCCCAGGTCTCAGTCCTGGCCCCTCCTCTCCTCTTACTCGGTCGGGGGAGGGCTTGCTCCTGTAGGGGGAGGACATTTCCCTGCTTCCATGTTAGGTCCTCTTCCTGGAAAATATTGGCTTTCACGTCAGAGGCAGTTAGCTTGACTTCACGTCCATCTGCCCAGTGGTTGGCCTGAGCTGAAATCTCCGAAAGTCTTCCATCCTCCCAGCCAATGTTTTTCCCTCGGCCTTTTGGAGTTTCCCCTACACATGCACAGTTGAGGGATCAGCCCAGGACTGAGTAGAGACTCTATGCACATTTTGGGGTTCCCCTTCGGTGTCCTTCCTCTTATGGACATCGCCCCTTCATTTCCAGCTTCTCTTGAAATGCAGCCGTGAATCTCATCACCTGAGCCCTCAGGCCGGGATGGTGCCGTGTCTGCTGTGTTCCCCTTGCACCTGTGGCATTGCCTGGGGGGCACCTGCAGACGGACCTTTCGAGGGCTGATCTTCTCCAGTGTCTGCTTGCTTTGGCCATTCTCCAGTGCCTTCAAAGCATTGTTGTTTTCAGCGGGTTTCCGTTGTTTATGATGCTGTCTCAAGGGTTCTTCTGGTTCAAGCTGCTCCCCCACTCTGGGAATCAGAACTGCCTTTGATACTCAGCAAGGGCTCGATCTGCTGTCTGTGAGATAAATGGCCAAGCAGGTGGTGGTAGAGAAAGGGCTTTGATAAGCGATAAGCTAGCACATGGGAAGATTGTTGACTTCTGTCCTGAGAAAACCCATCTTGAAGGGAACTGATTTGGAAATGACTCATGTAAGGGAAACAGGTTGGGGTGGGGTCAGAAATGTCAGGTAATGGGTGACGGCAGAACGTTGATGCCTCACTACATCGGACCTGCTGCATGCCACATTCCTGAGGAATCTAAGAAAACCTCAGGTACTTCTTTATCTGGCACAGAAGGAATGGTTTGGGTAGAGGACACAAATTTTCTGCTAACAAGTTATTCTTTCTCCTGGTTACACATTAATCTGACTACATGCAGTTCTAAGCATTTTCCCAAAGCACATTGTGAGAATAAGACTGGGAGGGGAGCATGTGGCCTTGGGGGTGAAGTTCTAAGAGACTTTTGGGCAGAGGTGACAGTCTTTCATATTTCTTATGACGTGTGAAGCTTACAATCAGTCATTTTAGCTTCTCAATGCTCCTGGGAGATGCTTAGTTGGGGGAGGGCTGTCAGCAAGTTCCTTCCTTATCAGCCGGCCTCCTCCTGCTGTTCTGAAGGCAAGCTCAGAAACTTTGGTTACTTTGTTTCCCACGTTAACCTTGTGGGTACAGGCCCAGGTTAATCCTAATCCAGGGAAACTTGAACTCCTTTGTCCTTGGTTTCACTTTCTCTCCTGTGGCTTTTCATTTTCATTTCCCTTGTAACGAGTGTGGTCCAGCTTCCTTTTCCTATGTTTAATGGCTCTTTGGATCTCTTGTGAGGTGTCTGTTCAGTTCTCCTGCCTATTTCTCTACTGAATTATATAATTTTTCCAATTGATTTTCAGAAGTTCTCTGTTATTCTGGACATGTCGTCAGTTGTATGTTTGTAGGAAATTTTGTGAAAGACTTTGAAATGGACCAAAGACCATGACTTCTGTCTTCAGTGGAAAGCAGGGCACTGTCTAGCACAGCCCCCCCCATGTTACCCGATTCAGTGGGGGCTCCACACTCTCCATTGTCTTTGAGCTCTTTTAAAATTCTGTAGCTTGTACAGAATCAAAGGCGATGGGAATTCTCTTCTCTGGAAGCATGGTTGATTCTTCCCTGGCTCCCATGGGGAAAGCCAGGTGCATTAGAAAGTGCGTCTGTTTATAAACTCTTTGTAGCAATCTTGATTCCACTATATCAATGAGGGACTTTGAGTTCTACTTTGCACTGGTTACAACCCCTTAATTGATGAGTTACACAAAGTCTTTGAAATGTGTTCATTATCTGTGTATATGAGAGTCGTGATCACCATGTTAAAACCTGTCCTCTAACATGTCGCAAATGTCTTCTCCCCATGGCCCCACATCCCGCGTAGAGGAAGATCTGTGATCAGGGAAGGGGGTGCTGGAGACCAGATGTTGACTAGCGTTCCTGAGGGAGGCTGGCCACCGTGTTCCTCCAGGGCTATGGTCCAGGGCGGTCCTCCAGGACAGCTTCCCTCAGTCCCTTCTGTTGTGTGGCCTCACAGCCCCACACTTTCCCCTCACAGCACTTGTCTCAGTGTCCTTACATCACTGCTTGTGGGCTCACATACTTCACATCTGGGGAGACGGAAGCAGATGGCTACTGAGTGGGAGAGGCCCGCAGAGGCTCAGGCCATGGGAGGGAGGGTCCATTCTACTGGGTGCATTAGGGAAGACTGGCAGAAGAGGAGGTGTGGTGCTCAGAGCTAAGAGAAGGCTGTGTGGGATTTGCTGGGTGTGTAGAGGGAAGGAACACTAGGAGAAGGGACCAGCATGAGCAGACACGCGGGTCAAGAGGCAGCGTGAAGGACTGAGGTCATCAATACCTGAGTGCATGGGGACAGGGTACTGTGTGTGTGTGTTCCCGGACCTAACTCCTTGTTTGGGCTGAATTGTGTCCCCCCAAACCAAAATTGAATCACTGACTCCTGGGATTTCAGAATGTGGCTGTCTCTGGAGATAGGGTCTTTCAAGAGGTAATAAGTTAAAATGGGGTCAGTAAGCTAGCCCTAATCCAGTGTTACTGCTGTCCTATAAGAAGAGGGATCAGGGCACAGACACTCAGAGGGAGGCCGGGGCGAGGACACGGGGAGAAGAGGCGGTCTATACAGCCAGGAGAGAGGCCTCAGCAGAACCCCACTCTGCTGACACCTGCTCTGGGTGCAGCCTCCAGATGTGTGAGAGAACAAATGTCTGTTGTTCAGGCTGCCCAGGCTGGTCATTGCAGCAGCCATGCTGACTCATACACACCCAGCACGGGGGTCTTGCTTCTGGCCAGGGCCAGTGCTGGAACCTCCTCCTGCCCCCGGCGCCCAGGTGGGCCCTGCTCCCCACCAGGCCACGTCAGCCACCTTGCCTCTCATCATTGCCCTGTTTCTGGGCCGCCTTCCTCCCCCACAGAACCCCAGGGGCTGGAGGAGAGCTGAGGGCAGGAGGGGAGGGAGGCTTGGAAGGTTCTGCAGCTGGGAGGGTGTGGAGCGAGCCCCTGATGCCCACTCGCCCAGGCTCTGGATTTCAGGAGGTGTCAACACAGTGAGGTGTGGAATTTTTAAGGCTGTTTTATTGTTGTTTTAAACAAAGTAAGAATAAAGAATGTCAACGGGCCTCAGAAATTTAAAAAGAAGGGAAAAAGCTACCCCAACTACAACGTGTCCTTTCTTTGAGCAATCTCTCTGCGCATTGTCCCACAGTAGTCAGTGTGGGGGTCCACATCTCCTTCCTGTGAGCATCCGTGTCTTTTGCATCTAGAGATGCCGACTTGCCATGCACTCAGAGACGTGAGGGGGGAATCTATTCTGGGGCCAGTGAGGCCGGAGGTTGGAGGTTGGTCCACCTGGTCAGCTCCCCAAGGCCACTGGCTCTCTATTCAGGGGTCTCCTCTCTCACCCCTGGGCCATGGAGCAACAGGAGTTCCTGTGGATCGTGACTCAGGCCCTGCTGTCATCAGCATGGGGTGGCTGTGCCTTGGCGCTGCTCTCCTGGAACCCCTTCACCTCTGTCCACCGAGGCCACTTCTCGTTGCTCGGTGACCTGGACACTAGGCCCCTCTATAGGAGGCCCATCTGGCCGGACACTCACCCCTCCCCTGGTGGTGTCGCCCCCACCTCCCAAGCTCCTGCAGCGGCCATGGCCCAGGCCCTCCTCTGAGTGCTCTCCTTGGGAGGCGGTGACTGAGTGACCGTTAGGGGCATGTCTGTAAACTTCTCTGTTCTGGAGGAAGGCCCATATCCTACTGGAGTTGGCGGCAGATGTTCCCACTCAAGGATCTGAAACCACACGTCTGCTCTTGGGAACCCTGTGTCCTGGACTCTGCCGTGGACATGGTTTGCATGAAGGCCCGTCCCTGTCCAGACAGACATGGGCACTTCGGCCCTCCAACTCCTCCAGCGCAATGGTACATGCGGACCCCGGGACAGTCCTGGTGAGGGACGCTCGGCTCTGATGACTCAGTGTCCACATGACCCTGGGGTTTCTTGGTGGCTGCACTGGAGGTGCCGGTGGTTGTCCAGCAGGCTAGGGACGCTTGACTCTGATGACTCAGCGTCCACATGACCCTGGCGTTTCTTGGTGGCTGCTCTGGAGGGGCCAGTGGGTGTCCATCAGCTCAGCCTAGGGTTACAACTGACGTGCACTCAGTTCTCCAAATGATGGGGTGCAGGCTGAAGGGGGCGGCGAGGTGAGAGGGCAGCAGAGCAGGTCTGGGTGGCAGGCTGAGCGTTTTGAAGCGAAGGACACGAATCCTCTCTGGGGTCCGGGGCGGTCTTTGATGCCAGCCCAGGAGGAGTGGCCCTAGGCCCCCTGCCCGATCGTGTTCCTATA
Source organism: Dicerorhinus sumatrensis harrissoni (assembly GCA_014189135.1). Classification (NCBI taxonomy): domain Eukaryota; kingdom Metazoa; phylum Chordata; class Mammalia; order Perissodactyla; family Rhinocerotidae; genus Dicerorhinus; species Dicerorhinus sumatrensis. The sequence goes on from JABWHU010000168.1 coordinate 47,225,903, forward strand.
GTCGGGGATGATGGTCGGCTTCAGCTCCACCACCGAGGAGAAGATCCACTTCACCTGCAGTGGGCGGGCGAGGGGGAGAGCATGGCCTGGACCCCAACACCAGCCTCCTGCCAGGGCCTGCCTTCCCTGCACCCGGGGCCGCCTGACAGTGGGGGGTCCATGTGGGGATGACATGGGGACATGCTGGGGACAGAGGGGACACTGAGAAGAGAGAGAAGATGGGACCGAGTTGCACAATGAAGGGACAGAGAAGGGACAGGAAGGGAACAATGAGGGTACAGGAAGGGACAGCAAGGGGACTGAAAGGGGACAGTGAGGGGACAGTGATTTGATAATGATAGGACACAAAGGTGACAGCAAGTGAACAGTGAGGGGACAGTAAGGAGACAGTGTGGGCACAGTGATGAGACAGTGGACAGCAAGGGGACACTTGGAGTGGTGATGGCACAGTGTGGAGACTGTTAGAGGACAGCAATGGGACAGTGTGTGTACAGTATGAGGACAGTGAGGGGACAGTGAGGGGACAGTGAAGGGGCAACAAGGGGTCAGTGTGGGCGAGTGTGGAATCATGGTGGGGACAGTGAGGGACATGGTGAGTAGAGTGTGCTGACAGCATGGTGACAGCTATGGGATGATGTGGGGTGGCCTGGCCCACCTTGAAGAGGGTGATGGTGGCGCTGTAGCACACGCTGAGCAGGAAGAGTGTGATGATGGAGATGGTGGTCCACAGCTCGTCCAGCTCCCCGTCCTGGGTCTCAGCACAGCTCTCGTCCAGGACCATCTCTGGACAGGGAGGGGTTGGTCAGTGCTGTGCCTGCCCGAGGGGGCCTGGCACAGGGTTGGCGGTGATGTGGGGGGTGATTCTTTCTGGCACAGGGTGGATAGGGCAGGTGGAAGCCCCCGGCTGGGGTGGACCAGCCGGGCCCTGAGGTCAGTCTCTGTGCACTGGCATCAGCTCCCCCATTCCTCCAGCTGGGACCCCAGGACACGAATGACACCCCTGACCCAGATCTCAGCCTGGCCAGTGGGGACCAGCCCTCTCCTCTGCTCGACCCTGCACTGGTGCCCTCTGGGGAGAAGGTGTCCCAATCCCTGCTGGACAGAGGCTCAGGCCCCACCTCGTCTCTCCCGGGGACCAGGCCCAGAGGGCAGAGGGTCAGCAGAGCCTGTTCACATCAGGGCCCTTGCCCCATGGAAGGGCAGAGATGGGGTTGGGGTGTGTCCCCAGAGCATGAGCTGTCGAGTGCTGGGGACAAGCTGGGTTTGGGGGGATTTCTGTGTGTCAGGGTGGGGGTGTATGTGCCCCTGGGATGAGGAGGGCCAGTTGTCAGAGCTGGTCAGTGTGGTCAGTGTGAGGATGAGGCCTGAGCAGCCCCCGGGGTTTTGGAGGCTGTGGCGACCCTCTGGTGTCCATGGTGAGGGGTCAGGAGACTGGGCTCCTTGCTCTGTTGGGGATGTGCAGGTTGCCCTTGTGTGAGCCCCAGTGTGTAAGGCCTGAGTGTGTGCGTGTGTGTGTGCACACGTGCATGTATGTGGGCTGGCAGTGCTCGGTGAGAGGGGCTTGTTTACAGTGGGTCTGGGCTCAGTGTTCACGTGGACGTCAGGGACCATCCCTTCCCCGGGCTCTCAGGGCCACCTGCCTCTGCCCCTTTGGGGCCTGGGAGTGAGTGTCCCCACCAGTGGACAGGCCTGGCCCCAGACAGGACCAGGCAGGGCAGAACCACCTGGCCTGAGGGAGGGCGGTGGCCTGATCTTGGAGTGCCCGAGAGCAAAGGATGGCCTGTGTCCACACCATGGGCCAGGGAAGAGTCCCTCACGGACCACAGCTAGCAGGTGCACCTCTCAAGTGACCCAGTGGACAGGGAACCCCGGGGGACAAGGACAGGCCACTGTCCCACAGCTTGGGCCCCTACAGAGGAAGGACAGCCTGTGCACACATTTCCCTGAGGGGCTCCGGAGGGGCCTCTCCTGTTCCCTGGCCACACTCCAGCCCGAGCAGCTGCTGCTGGAGGGGGGCCCAGAGGAGCTTCCACCTCTGGTGAAGCCCCCTCCCCGCCTTGGGCAGCCCCTCCAGCCATCCTGGGCAGCCTGCACAGCCCAGAGCTCTGGCTCCTGCCTCAGTGGGACTATCTCTCTCCCGTAATGGTGACAACTGTGGTCTCAGAGCTTGGGTACACCACCTCCTGCAGTGCGCCAGCGCTCTGCCTTGGAAAGAACCATGACAGCGTCACAGGGTCCCAGGGCCATGCTGGGTGCTTTATTTCATGCTGGTGCCCGGGACTTATGTACAGAGGGGTGAGGGCTCCTCCTGGGACCCTGAGAGTCTGTAGGGCGGGAGGGAGGGCTCTCAGGAGCAATGGGCGTGTGGCTCATTTACCCGTAGCCTTGGTGGTGGATATCTGCATGTAGTGATTGTGGAGAGCCTCGTGCATCACCCCACATGTGAACACGTCTCCCTGCTGCCACCTGTTCGAATCCACCGAGAGCTTGCTGTACAGGAAGTAAGACCCATCGCCCTCCCGCTGGGGCGGGGTGGTGCTGTACTTCTCCGCTGGCTCTGGCTGCCCATTGCTCTGCCACTCCACGTTGATGTCAGGTGGGTAGAAGTCTTTGACCAGGCAGGTCACGATGACACTTTCTCTGGACAGCTCAGCATGGCTTGGGGGGAGGACGTACACCTGTGGCTCCCGGGCCTGCCCTGTTGGGACAGGGGTCAGTATAGATGGTCACTCCCTGGGGTTCCCCCCTGGGACCCTCCCCACACCCGTCTGTCCTGCTCTCACCTTTGGCCTTGGAGATGGTCCTCTCAATGGGGGCCGGGAGGGCTCCGTTGTTGACCTTACACTTGAACTCCTTTCCCTTCAGCCAGTCCTGGTGCTGGATGGGGAGGACGCTGACCACGCGGTAGGTGCTGTTGTGCTGTTCCTCCTTTGGCTTCGTAGTGGCTGTGTTCACCTCTTCATTGTCCACGTACCAGTTGAACTGGACATTGGGATGTTCTGGGCTCACGTCCACCACCATGCAGGTGACCTCGGGGGTTCGGGAGATTGTCAGGGTGTCCTTGGGTTTAGGAGAGAAGATGAAGACGGAAGGCCCTATCAGGAGTTCAGGAGCTGTGGGAGAGACAATGGGGGTCAGCACCTGGGGGGGCCATCTCTTGGGCACTCGACCCCCACGGGCCATGCCTTGGCTTGGGCCACCACCCAGGGGTGAAGGGCTCGGCTCGGCTAACTCACCTGGGCATTCTGGAGGTGGGGGGCAGACAGGGCACGGCTTGGGCACTGCAAAGAAAGCAGACTGGGGGTTAATGGGGCTGGAGGGAGATGGCCATTGAGTGAGCTGAGGTCAGGGCCAGGTTTGGCAGGTCTGAGTCAGCGCCCACATTCGTGGGCCCAGGGGTTGGGTTAGGGGTGTCCAGCCTGACCCCACCTGGGCCTGGTGGAAATGCCCAGACGATCCCTGCCTGAGCTTGGGAGGTCTCCCCTGCCACCCTGGGGTCCTGGCAGGAGGGCTGACCCTGGGCCTGTCTCCCAGGGAACGCCCTCCAGGCAGCCCCTCCTGAAGCCTCCTGTGGGTGCCCTTCCTGTCCAGTCCCTCTGTCTGAGCCCTGACTGGAGATCCATGCTCCTGGCAGATGTCTGCTGGTCCCCCAAGCCCTCTGCCATATCGACCAAGCCTGACCCTGCCCGGGGCGAGTGGTCATCTCTTCGGCTGTGGTGGCCCCACACTGCCCGTGTCTGCTCCTGGATTCTCAGCCTCTAAGAGACCTTGTCGTGGCCTGTCTCTGCTTGCCAGGCCCCGTGTCCTCTGAGTCAACACTGCCAAGGCACCACGGACTCATGTACCCAAGCTGTGTGGACCCCATCCCTGCACTGGACCCAATTTCTCCCCTGGACCCTCTCCTAGCCGCGGACCCTCTCCGTTCCCTGGACCCCATCCCTGTCCTGGTCCCTGTCCCTGGTAGTTTCCGTCTCCTCCTCCCCTCTGTCCCTGTGGCCCCCCAGCCAAGGCTCCTAAATCTGCCTCTGAGTCAACCGTCCCTCCTCAGGTCCTCCTGGCATGGCTTCCTGAGCTCACCTCTGGCCCCTTCTACCCAGCGCCCCTGCCCTGCATCATCCCTGCTCATGGGCCTGTCCAACTCCTTCCTCACTCTAGAGCCCTCCCCCAGCCATGATTCTTCCCGAGCCAGCCTGCCCCTTGGCAGAAGTGGGAGCTGAGAACTGCCTTTGGACCTCCTCTTCCTTCTGTGCCACCTCATGGGGGTTCAGGGCGAGGCTCGGATGACTCACCTGGGCATGTGGGACACTTCGGGCAGTCAGGGCATTTCTGACACACTGCGGAGAAAGCAGACTGGGGGTTACTGGGGCTTGAGGGAGATGGCCTTTGGGTGAGCTAAGGTCAGGGCCAGGTTTGGCAGGTCTGAGTCCAGCGCCCACCTCTGTGCTCGCAGGGGCTGGGTTAGGGGTGTCCAGTCTGACCCAAACCCTGGGCATTGCGGAAACACCCAGCGGACCCCTGCCTGAGCTTGGGAAGCCTCCCCTAACACCCTGGGGTCCAGGCAGGCGGATTGACCCTGGGCCTTTGTCCCAGGGAATGTCCTCCAGGCAGCCCCTCCCCTCCTGGGGGTGCCCTCCCTGACCATGCCTTCTGTCTGAGCCCTGGCTGGAGACCCCTGCTCCTGGCAGGCTTCTGCTGGTCCCCCAAGCCCTCTGCCATATTGACCAAGCCTGGCCCTGCCTGGGGCGAGTGGGCTTCTCTTTGGGTGTGGTGGGTCTGTGACCCCCACTGCCTGTGTCTGCTCCCGGGTCCTCAGCCTCTGAGAGACCTTGTCATGGCCTGTCTCTGCTCACCAGGCCCAGTCTCTTCTGAGTCAACTCTGCCAAGTCACCACGGACCCATGTACCCAAGCTGCGTGGACCCCGACCCTGACCTGGACCCAATCTCTCCTCTGGACCCTCACCCAGCCCTGGACCCTCTTCCTTCCCTGGACCCCATCCCTGTCCTTAACCCTGTCTCTGGGAGTTTCCATCTCCCCTCCTCCTCTCTGTCCCTGTTGCCCCCCAGCACAGGCTCCTAAATCTGCCTCTGGGCTGACTATCCCTCCTCAGATCCTCCTGGCATGGCTTCCTGGGCTCAGTTCCGGTGCCTCCGTCCCAGAGCCCCCTGCCCTCCGCCATCCCTGCTCTTGGGCTTGTCTAGCTCCTTGCTCACTTTAGAGCCCTCCCCTGACCATGGTGCTTCCTGAGCCAGCCTGCCAGTCGGCAGGAGTGGGAGCCGTGCACTGCCTTCTGACCTCCTCTTCCTTCGGTGCCACCTGCCGGGGGTTGGAGGGTGAGGCTCGAATGACTCACCTGGGCATGTGGGACACTTCGGGCAGTCAGGGCATTTCTTGCACTCTGCAGAGAAAGCAGACTGGGGTTTACCGGGGCTGGAGGGAGATGGCCTTCAGGTGAGCTGAGGTCAGGGCCAGGTTTGGCAGGTCTGAGTCCAGCGCCCACCTCTGTGCTCCCAGGGGCTGTTTTAGGAGTGTCCAGCCTGCCCCCACCCTGGGCAATGCAGAAACGCCCAGAGGACCACTGCCTGAGCTTGGGAAGCCTCCCCTGATACCCTGGGGTCCAGACAGGAGGGCTGACTCTGGGCCTGTCTCCCAGGGAACGCCTTCCAGGCAGCCTCTCCTTAAGCCTCCTGTGGATGCCCTGCCTGACCATGCCCTCTGTCTGAGCCCTGACTGGAGACCTCTGCTCCTGGCTGGCTTCTGCTGGTCCCCCAAGCCCTCTGCCATATCAGCCAAGCCTGGCCCTGCCCGTGTTGAATGGGCATCTCTTCGGCTGTGGTGGGTCTGTGCCTGCACTGCCCGTGTCTGCTCCCGGGTCCTCAGCCTCTGAGAGACCTTGTCAAGGTCTGTCTCTTCTCGCCAGGCCCCGTCTCTTCTGAGTCAACTCTGCCAAGTCACCACGGACCCATGTACCCAAGCTGCGTGGACCCCGGCCCTGCCCTGGACCCAATCTCTCCTCTGGA